>NC_059608.1:1441499-1476499 GCF_020424385.1 Procambarus clarkii | reverse complement strand
GAGTAGGAGTCGAGAGAGGATGGTGAAATGCGCACTTGCTCCTTGAGGGAGATAATAATGCAAGCAAGCAACAGAACTGGCAGCGAGTTGAGGAATAACGTATAAGCAGTATGTGGGAGTTGGTTGCCAGGGTGAGGCGCAAGCCACAGCCAGAGAAGGGTTGAGGTCCACACCCTTAAAGAAAATACACATCGGGACTAAAATAGGAGAGCGAGAGCTGCGGTGTAGGTGGTTTAAGGGCAAGATGGACGAATCAAGATGATCCAAGAATCGACTTGATAATGGTCCAGGACGGACCGCAACGTCGTCGGCTTTTGTTTATGTAATAATCTAAGATGAGGTCTGATAAAGACCTTTTGTGCCCTCTGTAATGCTTGTGCGCTACCGCTCACAGGATGAGTATGGGGTGCACAATAAACTACCGCTCACAGGATGAGTATGGGGTGAACAATAAACCAGCCGCCTTCGGCGGCAACAATCAATCAAATCGTCGGCTTTTCATCATCTAGTGTGTGGTTTGGTCAACATTTTTTCAGCCTCGTTATTGTGACTCATCACCTGCACATGATCCAAGAAGACGAAGAACAACTTAAGAGAGATGGTGATGGTGGACAACAGTAACACACTTAAACATTATGCAATAATAAACACAAATGTGTCCTTGACTTATGGTAGAGGAAAGTCTACTTGGAAGGACTCACTTTACACGAGATAAAGAATAGGATACAAATATTTCTGGCAATACGGTGCTGATGTTAGTGAAAAAGATAATGTAAATTATGTAGTATGTCGCACGCCCACACCTTAGACCATTATGTATTAGGGTGCCAACTTAATGTTAACTAACAAAATAAGGAAATAAGTAGTGTACCCACATCAAATTGTTTGGATGAGTGGTAATGGTATGATAGACCATACTATTAGACACTTAGGAGCTACAAGCATTTTGCCCCAAGAGTGTAACACTTATATGCTGCGATTACTATATTAACCTGCAATGTTAAATGTGATTCTTGTACTGTGATTTGTTGATTGAACTCACTTGATTTGTGCGCCCCTTGAGGGACTTGAGGTATAAGGGGGGGGGGGAATAGCCTAAGCTACTCAATCCCTTTGAGATGTATTTTATTATCTCAATTAACGTACTTCAACCTGAACTTTCGATCATTTCATAAGCCTATCTAGATCGTCTGTCCCAAAAGGATTAAGTATCTTAGACTTTCATTTCCCTGCTTTATTACAGGTCCTTGCAGGGGCTCAGATCCGTACAGTACACTATTTATAGTCATATTTAATATTACAAATACATTTACATTAATTAAATAGCTGTATCATAGTACATATTTGGAAAGATATTAATAAAATGTTAGTATTATAATACTGGTGCAGTGTATGAACTTCCTAAGAACTGTCTCCATCATACCATTATGATACATCCGTACATTTTGATGTGTTATTACTAGTTTCTTTATTTAAGAGCATAAGAGTTAAGGAAACTGCAGAAGACCTATTGGTCCATGCGAGGCAGCTGCTACTTACATCCACCCAGACCCACTCATAAATATGTCTAACCTACGCTTGAAACAATCAAAGAACCCTACTTTTATTATGTTAACAACTAACATTATTTCTAAAATGGTCAAGTAATTTACACTACTACACAGTGATGGAGTGTGTGAACATGCGGCAATATTACATAATTTGCATTCCTTATCTTCAATGTCATCAGCATCGTATTGGCTGTAATATTTATATTCTAATCTTAATCTCATGTATATTGAGTCCTTGCATGTAGACTTTTCCCCTGCTGGATGAACTGATTGATTGATAAAGATTAAGCCACCCAAGAGGTGGCACGGGCATGAATAGCCCGCAATGCTGTGTGAAGGACGGGTTCCTGCTTATCAGTGTGTGTGTAATGCTTTGGTAGCACCGCTCCTGTGCCAGGTAAGTCCACTACGGGCTCACCATAGCCCGTGCTACTTGGAACTTGTTCCGAGTAGCTGAATCTATAACAACAAACAACATGCTTGTGGTTGTTGTTATAGATTCAGCTACTCGAAATAAGTTCGAAGTAGCACGGGCTATGGTGAGCCCGTAACTTACCTGGCACAGGAGCGGGGCAAGTAGCACGGGCTATGGTGAGCCCGTAACTTACCTGGCACAGGAGCGGGGCAAGTAGCACGGGCTATGGTGAGCCCGTAACTTACCTGGCACAGGAGCGGGGCAAGTAGCACAGGTTATGGTGAGCCCGTAACTTACCTGGCACAGGAGCGGGGCAAGTAGCACGGGCTATGGTGAGCCCGTAACTTACCTGGCACAGGAGCGGGGCAAGTAGCACAGGTTATGGTGAGCCCGTAGTGGACTTACCTGGCACAGGAGCGGTGCTGGTGTTGCTGCTCACCATTATAGATCTCCTGACTTGTTCTACATCCTCTTATCATTTTAACACTTGTCTTAATTGTCTTCAAAGTTATCTGCCATATTAAACCGTCAAGAGTTTTTCCGTGGCCCTCCTCACTATTTCATAAATTGCCACGTTTAACAATATTCCCACATGTGAAGGGATGAACATAAAGCTGACTCTACAGCCATTTTTTATTAGTTTGCTATAATATTTTGATTATAATAAGTTTAGATGTAGGTTCCACAGATCGACAAGCGATGCGTCACAATAACGTGGCTGAAGTATGTTGACCAGACCACACACTAGAAGTTGAAGGGACGACGACGTTTCGGTCCGTCCTGGACCATTCTCAAGTCGATTGTGAGACTTGAGAATGGTCCAGGACGGACCGAAACGTCGTCGTCCCTTGAACTTCTAGTGTGTGGTCTGGTCAACAGATCGACAACTTTATTACCGAACCAGTATTTACCCAAGTGTTTCCTAAATCTAAACTTATTCATTATAGTTCATTTCTTCCCACCTTGGAACTGAGCGGATTAATTCATTAGGTCCACCGCCTCTCATTAGTGTAATCGCCGAAGCTTCTGTAATCTCAGAAACTCTATCCCCAATACTGTGTAAGTAGAGTTCCATCCTCGTTATAACAGTCACGACATTTCTTGCATCTTAACAGTATTGGTTCGACTTCATATTGTTCCTTCCCCAACTTGTTTAGTCCACCGTCACCAAACCAGAAGTGAGAGGTGCAGCATAATCAACATGAGATCTTATAATACTTATGAATATCAAGTGTAGCACAGGGACTCTCGTTACGGGCTATTCATGCCCGTGCCACCTCTTGGGTGGCTTAATCTTTATCAATCAGGGGACTCTCTCCACATGTCGAGGCTGTCACAGGTTGTAATCTCTTCCACAGCCGAGCGGACAGCACGCTGGACTTGTGATCCTGTGGTCCTGGGTTCGATCCCAGGCGCCGGCGAGAAACAATGGGCAGAGTTTCATACACCCTATGCCCCTGTTACCTAGCAGTAAAATAGGTACCTGGGTGTTAGTCAGCTGTCACGGGCTGCTTCCTGGGGGTGGAGGCCTGGTCGAAGACCGGGCCGCGGGGATACTAAAAAAGCCCCGAAATCATCTGAAGATAACCTCAAGATCGATCCAGCTCCGTTTCCAAACTCTCATGTGTATACCAAATATTATGTGCCTAAATATTTATATATTTTAACTTAGATTTCCCTGTTTATTTCTAATATAATTCCGAATTCTACACGTAAAGTTAGTTTTGTCTTTACTAACCACCAGTGCCATAGGCTTGAAACAATCAAGTGTATTGTTTCAATACAAACATTTCAATACAATACAAACAATCAAACCCGACGATTAGAAAGGCGGGGTCCAAGAGCTAACAGCTCGACTCTGCAGGCACAAATAGTAAATACACACATTCATGAAGAAAAGCAATTAAAATTTAATTACCTGGATTAATCAAGCAGCAATCAACGACGTCATTACTACTTTCCAATTCAAATCATTTCACGACAATCAGGCTCATTAGTTTGAAAATTCCTGCACAGACTTGGGACTCACGGAGGCACAGGAAAGTGTTTTTATCGAGTTAATTGCGTTTTCTTATTAGAGTTTGGGAGGAAAGAGGGAGGTGGATGTTAGGTTGACGTGATGTTCTGTTGTTGTTGTTGTTGTATAAGATTCGCTACTTGGAACAAAAAGTTCCAAGTAGCACGGGCTATGGTGAGCCCGTGATGGACTTACCTGGCACAGGAGCGGGGCTGAAACTTGAGCGAGTCTGCCTTTTCATTGCCATTTATGCCAATGTTACTTGGTATCCAATTTTGGGTGATTGACAGCCCTAGATTGTGTGCTTCTTTTCTTATATGTTGGATTTCTGTGATGAGTTGTATATTATCTCTGTGCTGGTTGGATAACAATGCCTGGAGCAAAGATTTAGAGTCGGTATGAATGATGACATCATGTAAAATATTATCAATTGTATAATTTATGGCCTTCAGAGCATATAATTCTGTTTGGAATGTTGAGCACCTACTATTCACGCTCCAGTAGGCTTCATGGTTGTTAGTGTAAACTGCTGCCCCAGCAGAACCTCTTTCTTGATCAACTGATCCGTCTGTGAAGATGTGAGGCGGTTGTCGGTCTTGAGATGGTTTCCATTGCTTGCTTGCCTAACTCTTGGGTTTCTATTTTATTACTAGATGAACAAAGCCATCAGCATGAAGGAAATGTGCCTAAACATCTTGCCCTGCCCGGGATCTTTCGGTTACGACCCGACAGCGCCGGCATTACTCTACATTCGTGACTGCTTGGATGTAAATACACATCTGTGTTGCTCTTCATCCGTTCAGCAACCTGTCTGTTATTAAATAACTAACAAAGACATACGAGCACCGGGACGTCAGCCATCACAACCAACATGTAAAGCTGTAGTGCCTCACAATGTTGTCAAATTCCCCATACATAAAATTTATGCATACCACTGTTCTTCCCCTCTCTCTTTCTTTGTCCTCTTTTCCCTCCTTCTCGCCTTCTCCCGCCTTCTCTCTAGCCTTCTCCCGCTCTCTTATCATGTTTCCCACTCCCTCTCTGCCTTATTTCCCGCCTTCTCTCTACCCTCTTTTCCCCCTTCTTCCAGTCTCTCTCTCACATTCTTCCGCCCTCTCTCTTTGCCCCTGTTCTAGCATTCTCCTGGCCTCTCTCTCTCTCACCACCTCCGGCCTTCTCTATGCCGTTTGTCCCGCCTTTTTTTCACCGTTTCCCGCCCTCTTTCCTGTCCTCTCCCGCCCCTCACTGCCCAATACTCCGACTTCTCTCCCGCTCTCACCCAGTCCCAGGCGACCGGGTATGTATGTATGTGATGGTTTTCGTAACACACCAGCGATAAATGCGTCTCATCCCGCGGATACCTCGGAGCCACAGCTGAGTTACATTATTGTTATTGGCTCTTGAATTGGAATATGTTGAGGAACTGGGGGGAAAAATAGGCGGAGAAACATGGCGCGTGTAAAGAACAGCAGAGGAAGAGAAGTATGGCGATAGCAAGTATTGACACGGGGTAACATTTTGCTTGGAGAGAACAACAGGACACATATGTGATTTGGAAATGAAAGGATAAGCCTAAAATGGCAACAATAAAAGTACTTTCTAAAAAAATAATATTTGCCTTTAGGGGGCCGAGCGGACAGCACACTGGACTTGTGATTCTGTGGTCCCGGGTTCGATCCCGGGCGCCGGCGAGAAACAATGGGCAGAGTTTCTTTTACCCTATGCCCCTGTTACCTAGCAGTAAAATAGGTACCTGGGTGTTAGTCAGCTGTCACGGGCTGCTTCCTGGGGGTGGAGGCCTGGTCGAGGACCGGGCCGCGGGGACACTAAAGCCCCGAAATCATCTCAAGATAACTCAAGAAGGAGACTCTGCCAGTCCTGCTGGGTTGTGGTACATTGGAGGCTATTCCAAGTTTGTAGTTTTAATATATATAAGCACAGAGTCACCCTTTGGGTCTTTGTTTGGAAGACCGGTTGCAGCATGTTATAATTGGTGAATGCGTCTTTGGGGTCGACCGCTGGATGGAATGGACTTGTTCTGAGGACGGGTTGATAGGTGGAGCTCACGCCTCAGCTCAGGGGATATGGGGTTGACACAGACGGGAGCACCAAGGGACCAAGAATATATATATATATATATATATATATATATATATATATATATATATATATATATATATATATATATATATATATATATATATACATATATACATATATATATATATATATATATATATATATATACACACATATATATATATATATATATAACTGAAAACTCACACCCCAGAAGTGACTCGAACCCATACTCCCACAACTGGTATGTACAGGGACGCCTTAATCCGCTTGACCATCACGACCGGACAAAAGGAAGTGATAGCCGAGGCTATTTGAACCACTTCCCCGCCGGCACTCGGATGGTAATCTTGGGCATAGCATTTTATCAAATCACCTCATTCTTTGGGGCACACGTGAGGAACACAAATGCAAACAAGCCTGAATGGTCCCCAGGACTATATACAACTGAAAACTCACACCCCAGAAGTGACTCGAACCCATACTCCCACAACTGGTATGTACAGGGACGCCTTAATCCGCTTGACCATCACGACCGGACAAAAGGAAGTGATAGCCGAGGCTATTTGAACCACTTCCCCGCCGGCACTCGGATGGTAATCTTGGGCATAGCATTTTATTAAATCACCTCATTCTTTGGGGCACACGTGAGGAACACAAATGCAAACAAGCCTGAATGGTCCCCAGGACTATATACAACTGAAAACTCACACCCCAGAAGTGACTCGAACCCATACTCCCACAACTGGTATGTACAGGGACGCCTTAATCCGCTTGACCATCACGACCGGACAAAAGGAAGTGATAGCCGAGGCTATTTGAACCACTTCCCCGCCGGCACTCGGATGGTAATCTTGGGCATAGCATTTTATCAAATCACCTCATTCTTTGGGGCACACGTGAGGAACACAAATGCAAACAAGCCTGAATGGTCCCCAGGACTATATACAACTGAAAACTCACACCCCAGAAGTGACTCGAACCCATACTCCCACAACTGGTATGTACAGGGACGCCTTAATCCGCTTGACCATCACGACCGGACAAAAGGAAGTGATAGCCGAGGCTATTTGAACCACTTCCCCGCCGGCACTCGGATGGTAATCTTGGGCATAGCATTTTATCAAATCACCTCATTCTTTGGGGCACACGTGAGGAACACAAATGCAAACAAGCCTGAATGGTCCCCAGGACTATATACAACTGAAAACTCACACCCCAGAAGTGACTCGAACCCATACTCCCACAACTGGTATGTACAGGGACGCCTTAATCCGCTTGACCATCACGACCGGACAAAAGGAAGTGATAGCCGAGGCTATTTGAACCACTTCCCCGCCGGCACTCGGATGGTAATCTTGGGCATAGCATTTTATCAAATCACCTCATTCTTTGGGGCACACGTGAGGAACAAAAACACGTGGGGCACACGTGAGGAAGTGGTTCAAATAGCCTCGGCTATCACTTCCTTTTGTCCGGTCGTGATGGTCAAGCGGATTAAGGCGTCCCTGTACATACCAGTTGTGGGAGTATGGGTTCGAGTCACTTCTGGGGTGTGAGTTTTCAGTTGTATATAGTCCTGGGGACCATTCAGGCTTGTTTGCATTTGTGTTCCTCACGTGTGCCCCAAAGAATGAGGTGATTTGATAAAATGCTATGCCCAAGATTACCATCCGAGTGCCGGCGGGGAAGTGGTTCAAATAGCCTCGGCTATCACTTCCTTTTGTCCGGTCGTGATGGTCAAGCGGATTAAGGCGTCCCTGTACATACCAGTTGTGGGAGTATGGGTTCGAGTCACTTCTGGGGTGTGAGTTTTCAGTTGTATATAGTCCTGGGGACCATTCAGGCTTGTTTGCATTTGTGTTCCTCACGTGTGCCCCAAAGAATGAGGTGATTTGATAAAATGCTATGCCCAAGATTACCATCCGAGTGCCGGCGGGGAAGTGGTTCAAATAGCCTCGGCTATCACTTCCTTTTGTCCGGTCGTGATGGTCAAGCGGATTAAGGCGTCCCTGTACATACCAGTTGTGGGAGTATGGGTTCGAGTCACTTCTGGGGTGTGAGTTTTCAGTTGTATATAGTCCTGGGGACCATTCAGGCTTGTTTGCATTTGTGTTCCTCACGTGTGCCCCAAAGAATGAGGTGATTTGATAAAATGCTATGCCCAAGATTACCATCCGAGTGCCGGCGGGGAAGTGGTTCAAATAGCCTCGGCTATCACTTCCTTTTGTCCGGTCGTGATGGTCAAGCGGATTAAGGCGTCCCTGTACATACCAGTTGTGGGAGTATGGGTTCGAGTCACTTCTGGGGTGTGAGTTTTCAGTTGTATATAGTCCTGGGGACCATTCAGGCTTGTTTGCATTTGTGTTCCTCACGTGTGCCCCAAAGAATGAGGTGATTTGATAAAATGCTATGCCCAAGATTACCATCCGAGTGCCGGCGGGGAAGTGGTTCAAATAGCCTCGGCTATCACTTCCTTTTGTCCGGTCGTGATGGTCAAGCGGATTAAGGCGTCCCTGTACATACCAGTTGTGGGAGTATGGGTTCGAGTCACTTCTGGGGTGTGAGTTTTCAGTTGTATATAGTCCTGGGGACCATTCAGGCTTGTTTGCATTTGTGTTCCTCACGTGTGCCCCAAAGAATGAGGTGATTTGATAAAATGCTATGCCCAAGATTACCATCCGAGTGCCGGCGGGGAAGTGGTTCAAATAGCCTCGGCTATCACTTCCTTTTGTCCGGTCGTGATGGTCAAGCGGATTAAGGCGTCCCTGTACATACCAGTTGTGGGAGTATGGGTTCGAGTCACTTCTGGGGTGTGAGTTTTCAGTTGTATATAGTCCTGGGGACCATTCAGGCTTGTTTGCATTTGTGTTCCTCACGTGTGCCCCAAAGAATGAGGTGATTTGATAAAATGCTATGCCCAAGATTACCATCCGAGTGCCGGCGGGGAAGTGGTTCAAATAGCCTCGGCTATCACTTCCTTTTGTCCGGTCGTGATGGTCAAGCGGATTAAGGCGTCCCTGTACATACCAGTTGTGGGAGTATGGGTTCGAGTCACTTCTGGGGTGTGAGTTTTCAGTTGTATATAGTCCTGGGGACCATTCAGGCTTGTTTGCATATATATATATATATATATATATATATATATATATATATATATATATATATATATATATATATATATATATATATATATATATATATATATATATATATATATATCCCCCTCTCTGTCCACACCACTTAAGGTCCCTTGAACCACCTTGGTGCCTTGCCAGATTCGTTTATTGGAAAACATCTCTTCCACAATTCTCCTCTCCCACTACCTCTCTGCCTCCTTCCTCTCCCACCACCTCTCTCCCTCCCTCCTCTGACAGTCCTCTCCCGTGACCCAGGATGCTCAGACCAGCCTCACCACACAGGATCACTGAACATTAACAAGGTGCACGGAAAACACGCTCTCGACTTGGCTAATTGCTCTGATGTTTGTGTCAGACTCAACATTAACTTTCCACTAATTTGCAACTAACTTTGAAGTCATGAGGAAGGTGAAGGTTGGGCAGGTGTGGTGGCTGTCAGTCATAACTCCCGCAGGTGTGCTGTCTTCCTTGCTATCAACACCCCCCCCCACACACCCCCCTCTGGTGGCTGTCATCAGCACTAGGCTACTCAATCACTTGAGCTACTCTCAAGCTCAAATTTTTAAGAGTTTTAAATCGATTTGTAAGAGATTTGATTCTATCTGTTTCAACACCTAGTTTATATATCCCCGTTTGTTACCCCTTTTATATATTTGATTTAGAGCAGCGGCTCTAATTTTTCAAAGTGGAGTTCAATTTGGGTGTAATGTGAAACATGTACATTTTTGCGTATGGTCAAATTTCGTTATAAAATTAGTAAATTTAAAAAGTCAAATATATATGTAACCACCTTGAATTACGCTCATAACTAGCACTTAAGCAGAATATTTAGAATATCTATCTTATTTGTCAAACTCGAGGTCAATTTAAGTAAAGGGCGAAAAATCTAAATATTTCATTTTGCTCGAAATTCGTTTTAAAATTATTAAATTTACAACTTCAAATATATAGACTCATCTTGAATTATACTCCTAAATAGCACTCAAGCATAATATTTTAAATATGGCTTATTTTTTCAAACGAGGTAAATTTCGGTAAGATGCGAAAAAGAACTTTTCTTTATGTTTAAATTGACTTTTAAAATTACTAAATTAAGAGCTTCAAATATGGGCATTCACCTTGAATTATGATAAAAAAATAGCATTTTAGTGTTCTTAATTTTAAGCATAAGGTTTTAAATATCCATCTTATTTTTTCCAACTGGGGCGAATTTGGGTAAAATACGAAAAATCTCAGTTTTTTCCTTTTGGTAAATTGTTCTTATAAAATGACGTTTTTCGTATAGAATCCTCCGCTGGTGTTAGTTCCTTCTTGCATGGAAGTCAGGACGCCCCCCCCCCACCCTTAACCTGATACAGGTTTCAAGATGAACACGACGGCTATAATTCTCTCTTCACACATTTTATTAATTTTTGGAGGAGAGAAGATTTTGACCGATAGAGGTCACTTGAATCTTAAGTTCCCGCCTTAGTCAGATCTCTCCACACCATTAAAAACAAAGATCCAAAGTGATTAAAGAACTGAAGAGTTCTATCCGGCGAAACGGACAGTCACTCGGGCTGCAAAGTATTATCCTGATCCTGATTACATTATATATAAAGCATTATCCTGATCTCCTTCTCAGTGCTATATAGGCGTAATGGCTTTGTGCTTTCTCCTGATAACTACCTATATCGGGCTGCCAAGGCCATTGAAAGACTGCTGCCGGACCATATGCGAGTCTTGTATTAACGGATCGCCAGATGGCGAGGCGTTGATCAGGCCACTCGGTGGTTGTGTATTACACTTGTCAACCACAAGTGCTTGACAAGTACTACACTTGTCAACCACAAGTGCTTGACAAGTATTACACTTGTCAACCACTGAGTGTATTCATTTGTGTTTCTATTTTTAATAGGGGTCAGGATAAGGATTTGTGATGGGACGGGGAAAAGGAATGGTGTCCAACCACTTGGACGGTCGGGGATTGAACGCCATCCTGCAAGAAGCGAGACCGTCGCTCTATCGCCCAGCCCAAGTGATTGGGATGTTTAATGAGAGGTAAGGAAAAAGGGGGAAGTGATGGGGAAGTTTGAGGTGTGAGAAGGGAGAGAGAGGGTAAGCTGGGGGAGAGGTGGGATCTTGGGGAAGAACGCTGGTCAGAAGAACAGATGAGAGAGTGGGAAGAACAGATTGGGAGAACAGGTGGGGAAAAAAGACGAAAGGATTGATTGTTACCGCCGGAGAATTGATTAATTATGTAAGGATTTACTTAAATTTAGTATATAATTGTTCACTCCCCATGCTCAATCTGTGAGCGGTAGCGCAAAACGGATTACAGAGGGTACAAAAGGTCTTTATCAGACCTGATGATTATGTTAGCAATTAATTATAATGTCAGCTAGTCACAGAAAATGAATATCAGTACCTATATATTTAGAGTTAATCATTATATATTAATGTTAGGTCTTATCACTAATGCATAATTGTTTGAGCTATGGAGATATTACAGTCACAGGGGAGCTGCTGTTTGTTATTATTACAAACAGTCTTATTGTCTTCACAATACACTACTTGTTTCTTAATCTCATACGTCGTTTATCTACTGGAAGCGAAATATGGATACAGTGCCAGGATTTATTTTATTTATTTTATTACACTGATTAATTATCCTATTTTATCCTACCAGCCTCGCCCCCCCCCCTCTCCTGAGAGGACGAGGCTGGCCTCCACCATCTCACTCTCGGATTAACACACAACTACTAATCACCACTCACCACAATTACAGCAGGGAGTACAGTAACGACCATTCACTGTTGCATGGTGACCCGTTTGTCTGCTATTCTTGCTCCCTCGCAATGCAGCAGGGCATGATTTGACATTTTCACTTTCAGTCATCCTTGCCTCAGACTTTGTAGTTTCAGCCATCCTAGCCTCAGACTTTGTACTTTCAGCCATCCTAGCCTCAGACTTTGTACTTTCAGCCATCCTAGCCTCAGACTTCGTAGTTTCAGCCATCCTAGCCTCAGACTTTGCAGCTGATGCGGTAGGTATTCTAAATGCTTGAGATCTGCTTATCGATTTCGCCTTTCGCTCCTGTGTAGTGATAGTTTTTGCCTTTAGATCCCGCGAATTGGTTGTTCTTGAATTTAGTGCCTGAGAACTATTGGTAGTTCTTGAATGATTTGCCTGAGACCTTGTGATGTCAGTCTTAGCAATAGGCATTGTCCTGACGTTAGCCGAAGAGGTTGTTCGGCCAGTCATAGCTGCAGACTTCGATGTGGTGGCCATCTTTGCCGAAGAGGCTTTCAAGTTGGCTACCAAAGGCGTAGACCTTGTAGAACTGGCCACCAATGGTTTAGATCTCGTAGAACTGGATACCAAAGGCGTAGACCTTGTAGAACTGGCCCCCAATGGTTTAGTCCTTGTAGAGCTGGCTACCAAAGGCGTAGACCTTGTAGAACTGGCCCCAAAAGATTTAGATCTTGTAGAGCTGTCCCCCAATGGTTTAGTCGTTGTAATGCTGGCCACCAAAGGCGTAGACCTCGTAGACCTGGACATCATAGACGTAGATTTGACTAAGTTGGTTATTGTTGGATTAGACTTTGACGAACTGGCAATAATAGGCCTAGAATTTTTTGAGCTGCTGTCCATCGTAGGTATAAACTTTGTAGATCTTGCTATTGTAGACATAGACTTCGTAGAACTGGCCATCGAAGGTGAAGACTTTTTCGAACTGGCCATTGAAAGTGAAGACTTTGTCGAATTGGCCATCGAAGGTGTAGACTTTTTCGAGCAGGCCTTCGCAAGCATAGACTTTGTCAAGCTGGCTACCGAATGCATAAACGTCGAAGGCGTAAGCTTTGTCGCCCTGCCCATCGTAGTTGCAGCCTTCGTAGAACTGGCTATTGTAGATGTAGACTTTCTCGAACTGGCTATCATAGACGTAGACTTTTGGGAGCACACTTTCACAGCTGCTGGTTTCGTCACATTTGAGACATCTGAAGTCTTAATCGTGCTCACTATATCTGAAGGCTTCGTTGTACTCACTATATCTGAAGGCTTCGTTGTACTCAGTATATCCGAAGGCTTCGTTGTACTCAGTACATCTGAAGGCTTCGTTGTACTCAGTACATCTGAAGGCTTCGTTGTACTCAGTACATCTGAACTCTTCGTTGTACTCAGTACATCTGAAGGCTTCGTTGTACTCAGTACATCTGAAGGCTTCGTTGTACTCAGTACATCTGAAGGCTTCGTTGTACTCAGTACATCTGAAGGCTTCGTTGTACTCAGTACATCTGAAGGCTTCGTTGTACTCAGTACATCTGAAGGCTTCGTTGTACTCAGTACATCCGAAGGCTTCGTTGTACTCAGTACATCCGAAGGCTTCGTTGTACTCAGTACATCCGAAGGCTTCGTTGTACTCAGTACATCCGAAGGCTTCGTTGTACTCAGTACATCCGAAGGCTTCGTTGTACTCAGTACATCCGAAGGCTTCGTTGTACTCAGTACATCCGAAGGCTTCGTTGTACTCAGTACATCCGAAGGCTTCGTTGTACTCAGTACATCCGAAGGCTTCGTTGTACTCAGTACATCCGAAGGCTTCGTTGTACTCAGTACATCCGAAGGCTTCGTTGTACTCAGTACATCCGAAGGCTTCGTTGTACTCAGTACATCCGAAGGCTTCGTTGTACTCAGTACATCCGAAGGCTTCGTTGTACTCAGTACATCCGAAGGCTTCGTTGTACTCAGTACATCCGAAGGCTTCGTTGTACTCAGTACATCCGAAGGCTTCGTTGTACTCAGTACATCCGAAGGCTTCGTTGTACTCAGTACATCCGAAGGCTTCGTTGTACTCAGTACATCCGAAGGCTTCGTTGTACTCAGTACATCCGAAGGCTTCGTTGTACTCAGTACATCCGAAGGCTTCGTTGTACTCAGTACATCCGAAGGCTTCGCTGTACTCAGTACATCCGAAGGCTTCGCTGTACTCAGTACATCTGAAGGCTTCGCTGTACTCAGTACATCTGAAGGCTTCGCTGTACTCAGTACATCTGAAGGCTTCGCTGTACTCAGTACATCTGAAGGCTTCGCTGTACTCAGTACATCCGAAGGCTTCGCTGTACTCAGTACATCCGAAGGCTTCATTGTACTCAGTACATCCGAAGGCTTCATTGTACTCAGTACATCCGAAGGCTTCATTGTACTCAGTACATCCGAAGGCTTCATTGTACTCAGTACATCCGAAGGCTTCATTGTACTCAGTACATCCGAAGGCTTCATTGTACTCAGTACATCCGAAGGCTTCATTGTACTCAGTACATCCGAAGGCTTCATTGTACTCGGTATATCTGAAGGCTTCGTTGCTTCGACTGCATCTTCACACTTTATCAGTCTGACCATATCTGAAGATGTGGTGTTCGTTGTACTAAAACCAAGTTTGTTGTAGTTTGTTGAACTACAAGTAATCTGTTCGTCCGAAGGTATGATGTTAGTGACGTTGAGCGCACTCTTCATCGCGTTGAGCTTATCTAAAGGTATAGCTTTGTTAATGTTATATTCGGACCTGATACCTTTGACCATATCTGCAAACCTCGTCGACGAGACCACGTTTTCAGACTTAATTTTAGTGGCCGTATTTGCAGAGTTCGCCGTTGCTTCCCTATCTTCAGACTTATACATGACTAATCTTTTTTGCTGAAAAAAAAAGAATAAGGGTATCAGACAATGACTTGTTGTCAGTTATTTACATTAAGTAGCTATGAGTTTCAAAGCATGTATATAAATTCAAACCAAAGAAGCCGAACTATTGTGAGGAAAATTGCTTAAATCGATAATTACAAAAGCCATTTGTGTACATTTTGCAGAACTTGTAATAATAAATGATTCACTACATGGTGATATTTGCATAGTTATATCAATGGAAACATTATAAACAGAGTTAAGCCAGAGTGGGAAACTAGACATGCTAAGGGGCATAGAGACCCTGGCTGCCTGGGTTCGAATCCTTCAGGGGTGAGCAGTTTTCGATTGCATGTTGGCTTGGGGACCATTCAAGCCTCTTCGCACAAATGTTATCTGTCACAAAATACCTGTCACAGGTGTGGCATCTATACTTATACTTACGAAATGAACAGTATGGTAAACAACACAGCTCAACTCCAACGCAATGTCACACAAAGTAATTAAATCAAAATGAAAATATATCGTAATCTATGAAAATTCAATTTATGAATGCAATCGGAAACATTGAAATGGAATCGTAACATATTTAGTATAGTGTGTGTGTTGCTATTACATGCAACATTTGTCACTGTTTTTCAAAAAAAAGCATGTTTTTACCTGTCACAGGTGTGGCATCTATGTAGTAGGTATATAAAACAGCATGTATTCGAATGCAACGTTGTGCCAAAATTTCAAAGCAATCGGTAAAGAGGTTTCGAAGATTTCCCTCACATGAAAAACACTGTTTCTCAAAAAATCATGTTTTTTTCCTGTCACAGACATGACATCTATACTACTTGATGTCATGTAGTATAGATGTCATTGTCATAATGTCATTTACAGACATGACATTTAACGTTGTGTTAAAATTTCAAAACAATTGGTGAAGAACTTTCGGAGATTACAGCGTGTGTTGCTCTTACGTCCAGCAGATGGCGCTGTTTTTCAAACAAAGCATGTTTTTTCCTGTCACAGGTGAGGCATGTATATGGAAGATATGTGAAAAGACGCGCCTATTCGAATGCAACGTTGTGTCGAAATTTCAACGCAATCGGTAAAGAGGTTTCGAAGATTTCCCTCACATGAAAAACACATGAAAAACGCAGTTTATCAGAAAAAGCATGTTTTTTCTGTCACAGACGTGACATCAATATAGTATGTATATATAAACCCGCTCAGATGCGAATGGAATATTGTGTGAAAATTTCAAAGCAATCGGTGAAGAACTTTCGGAGATTAGCGATTTTGAACAAACGAACATTTCCATTTATATATATATACACTAGCAGTACCCAGCCACAGCAACCTTCCCTGTCCCCCAGTCCTCCCCACCATTCCCCTCTCACCCATCTCCTCGGTCTCCCAACCATTCCCTACTCCACCGTCTTCTCGTCCTCCCCACCATTCCCCACTCCACCTTCCCCTCTTCCTTCACACCATGCCCCACTATCCTGTCTTTTTGTCCACCCCACCATTCTCCATTCCCCCATCCTCCTCGCCCCCACCATCCCAAACTTCCCCGTCCCCCTCGTCCTCCCCACCATTACCCCCTCCCTTGTCCCCTCGTCCTCCCCACCATTTCCCACTCCCTCGTTCGTTGCATTCCCCAATGGTCTGATGTTTCCGTCAGAAAATTGAGAACATCAAGTGACCTGGTGTTCCCATCACTGAAATATTAGAATAACAGTTAAAAAATAAAATGAAAATGTGAAAAAATATAAAAATAAACTATTCTCATGAAATGAACGGTCTGGTAAACAACAAAGCTCAATTCCAACACAATTCACACAAAAAATTTAATCAAAATGAAAATAAATCAAAATCTATGAAAATTCAATTTATCAATACAATCAGAAACATAGAAATATATTATAACATATCTAGTATACCATGTGTGTTGCTCTTACATGCAGCAGATGGCGCTGTTTTTCAAGAACAGCATACTTTTACCTGTCACAGGTGTGGCATCTATACTTATACTTACGAAATGAACGGTATGGTAAACAACACAGCTCAATTCCAACACAGTCACAAAATAATTAACTAAAAAATAAAATAAATTGAAATCTACGAAAATAAAATTTATCAATGCAATCGGAAACATTGAAATGGAATTCGTGACATATTTAGTATAGCGTGCATGTTGCCATTATGTGCAACAGATGGCGCTGTTTTCTTTTTTTAAACGCATGTGTTTGCCTGTCACAGGTGTGGCATCTATATTGTAGGTATATAAAAAGACGCGCCTATTCGAATGCAACGTTGTGTTAAAATTTCAAAGCAATCGGTAAAGAGGTTTCGAAGATTTCCCTCACATGAAAAATATGACAAAAACACTTTTTCAGAAAAAGCATGTTTTATTTTACCGTCACAGAAGTGACATCTATATAGTATGTATATAAAAACCCGCTCGGATGGGAATGGAACGTTGTGTGAAAATTTCAAAGCAATTGGTGAAGAACTTTCGGAGATTAGCGATTATGCACAAACGAACATAACTTACGTTTTTATTGATATATATATATATATATATATATATATATATATATATATATATATATATATATATATATATATATATATATAATAAAATTGTGTGAAATTTTATATATATATATATATATATATATATATATATATATATATATATATATATATATATATATATGTCGTACCTAGTAGCCAGAACGCACTTCTCAGCCTACAATGCAAGGCCCAATTTGCCTAATAAGCCAAGTTTTCATGAATTAATTGTTTTTAGACTACCTAACCTACCCAACCTAACCTAACCTAACTTTTTCTGCTACCTAACCTAACCTAACCTATAAAGATAGGTTAGGTTAGGTTAGGTAGGGTTAGTTAGGTTCGGTCATATATCTACGTTAATTTTAACTCCAATAAAAAGAAATTGACCTCATACATAACGAAATGGAGAGCTTTATCATTTCATAAGAAAAAAAATAGAGAAAATATATTAATTCAGGAAAACTTGACTTATTAGGCAAATCGGGCCTTGCATAGTAGGCCGAGAAGTGCATTCTGGCTACTAGGTACGACATATATATATATATATATATATATATATATATATATATATATATATATATGTCGTACCTAGTAGCCAGAACGCACTTCTCAGCCTACTATATAAGGCCCGATTTGCCTAATAAGCCAAGTTTTAATGAATTAGTATATTTTAACTAATTTTTTTCTTATGAAATGATAAAGCTACCCTTTTCATTATGTATGAGATCAATTTTTATTTTATTGGAGTTAAAATTAACGTAGATATATGACCGAACCTAACCAACCCTACCTAACCTAACCTAACCAATCTTTATAGGTAAGGTTAGGTTAGGTAGCCGAAAAAGTTAGGTTAGGTTAGGTTAGGTTGGTTAGGTAGTCGAAAAACAATTAATTCATGAAAACTTGGCTTATTAGGCAAATCGGGCCTTGCATAGTAGGCTGAGAAGTGCGTTCTGGCTACTAGGTACGACATATATATATATATATATATATATATATATATATATATATATATATATATGTCGTACCTAGTAGCCAGAACTCACTTTTTGGCCTACTATTCAAGGCCCGATTTGCCTAATAAGCCAAGTCTTCCTGAATTAATATATTTTTTCTAATTTTTTTCTTATGAAATGATAAAGCTACCCATTTCATTATGTATGAGGTCAATTTTTTTTATTGGAGTTAAAATTAACGTAGATATATGACCGAACCTAACCAACCCTACCTAACCTAACCTAACCTATCTTTATAGGTTAGGTTTGGTTAGGTAGCCGAAAAAGTTAGGTTAGGTTAGGTTAGGTAGGTTAGGTAGTCGAAAAACAGTTAATTCATGAAAACTTGGCTTATTAGGCAAATCGGGCCTTGAATAGTTGGCCAAAAAGTGAGTTCTGGCTACTAGGTACGACATATATATATATATATATATATGTTGTACCTAGTAGCGAGAACGTCATACTTGGCCTACTATGCAAAGCCCGATTTGCCTAATAGGCCTAGTGATTTTCTTTATTTTCAATAAATTGTTTCCAATTAGTTTATTTAATTATTATTAATATATTATATTAGGAACGTAAATTATTGACTTAGTTGCCTTAGTTTAGGTTAGGTTAAGATATGTTAGGTTAGGTTGGTTGGGTTCGGTCATATATCTATGTTAATTTTAACTCAAATTAAACAAAATTAACTCATACATAATGAAATGGATAGCTTTATCATTTCATAAGAAAAATAATTAGAAAAATACATAAATTCTGGAAAACTTGGCTTACTAGGCAAATCGGGTCTTGCATAGTAGGCCCAGTACTGCGTTCTGGCTACTAGGTACAACATATATATACATATACACACACATAGACGGTCCCGAGAGAACCCTATGTTCAAATTGCAGAAATTTAGGTTCAGAATTCAATTAGAAATAATTGGCTCAGTAGTTTATCCCCGGAAAAAAACTAAAGACATTTCTGAATAATAAATATTCCAGAAGATAACGTGTGGACACTAATTTCTTACTCAGTTTATGCTAAATATTTACCTTCTATTTACTGACCACATCCTCTGAACCTGTCTTAGAAGTGACGTCTTGAATATGATAAGAATATGATCTTAATATATATAATATTACCATTTAGATTAAAATGTTGAGACTCGGTGCTTGAGAGACTTACTTTCAAAGCTGTAGCGCTAATCACAAGGGTTCTTGTTGCTGCTGTTGCTGTTCTAGATTCAACTACTCTAAACACAATGTTCCAAGTAGCACGGGGTAAGGCGATCCCGTAGTAGACTAATCTAGCATAGGAGCGGAGCTGTAACTGCGGTCTTGCGGCCAGCATTGGGGGATTATATACCTTCCCACCACTCAGTGATGCCACTTCATCCTCACAGAGTTTGCAAATTATTTACAATTGTTCTTATAATAAATATTGTTGTCATATATTTTCTCGTTTAACATATTTTTATTAAACAAGAGCAGTGGGTATATTATATAGGAAGACAGATGTATTATGTGTGTAATATTTGCAAAATAATATAAATATTACAAAAAAAAGGCATCAGTACTTACCTAGTTGTACTTACCTAGTTGTGCTTGCTTGAGTGTATGTCTTCAGCTGCTCCTGGCATCGTGGCTGACAGCTGGGGATAGAACTTGTCAGCCTCTGGTATAGTGTCAGAGTAGTTAATAAATGGAATGCATTAGGCAGTGATGTGGTGGAGGCTGACTCCATACACAGTTTCAAATATAGGTATGATAGAGCCCAGAAGGCCCAGGAATCTCCACACCAGTTGACTGACAGTTGAGAGGCGGGACCAGAGACAAAGCTCAACCCCCGCAAGCTCAACTAGGTGAGCACAGCCCGTCCTCCTGTGTGGATAGTACTTATAGTAACTATGTGGACCATCCTACATATATTGTCTTGAAGGACAATTAGAAAGTAGAATTTTGGTACTGTTGAATTTGGACAAACCGGAAAATGTTTTGTATTTATGTTGCTAATAAAACCTAACCTAACCTATTCATCCTAAGCCTAATGCACGCTGTTTGAGGCCTAATATAGTACATATATGTGCTATACTAGGCCCAGGAACATCTAAATTTAGGTTTTAGCTATATTTTTTCTGAACTCTTATAAAGTGAATACTACCAAATTCTACAATCTAACTGTCCATTACATCACTATATATATATATATGCTCTACATAGTTACAAAAAGTACTATCTAAATAAACATGAGGATGTGTTGAAATATAGGTGATCGTTGATTGGCCAGTTGCTTAGTAGATGCTGTTTACAGTTTAGTGTGTCCCAGCCAAGTCAGGTCTTCATCTTGACAAACATGGATTAATAAACGATTCACAACATGCTTTTATTGAGAGCCGTTCATGTATGACAAATTTGCTATCATTCTTTTCCAGCATAGTTGAGGTAGTTGATAGTGGGAAGGTTTGTGATGTTGTGTACCTTGACTTTAGCAAAGCTTTTGATACAGTGCCACATGAAAGACTGATTAACAATATAGATGTTAACGATATTGGGGGTGTTATATTCAGTTGGAATAGGGCATGGCTACACCAAAGGAAACAAATAGTATAAATGAAGTTAAGTCAAAGTGGGAAAAATGTTGTAAGTGGAGTGCCTTAAGACTCTGTCTTGGGACCTCTGTTATTCATAATATATATCAGTTATTTAGATTCAGGTTTGTTCAGCAATATTTGCAAATTTGCCGTCAATACGAAAATGCGAGGGGAAATAAATACGGAAGAAGACTCACAATCACGAAATGGTGAAAAGATTGGCAGGTGCAGTTTAATGCTGACAAATGCAAGGTTTTGGGGCTAGGTAATGATGATGGAGTTACAGCATATGAGCTGGGTGGTGTTGAAGGGATTGTGAAGTCTGATTGTGAAAGGGAGCTGAGAGTTATAATTATTAAGAATTTAAAGCCAAAAAATCATTGCATAAATGTTCGAAATAAGGCAAATTGTACACTGGGATATATTTCTCGAAGCGTTAGTAATAAAACAGCTGGTGATGGTCTTCAGCTGTATCTTGCTCAGGTTAGGCCCCATTTACATTATGTAGTTCTGTTTTGGTCGCCATACTATAGAATGAACACAAATTAACTAGAATGTGTCTAGCGCAGGATGACAAAATTAACCCCACAAATTAGAAACCTTCCATACGAAAAGAGACTGAAAAAGCTTAATTTACATTCTCTAGAAAGGCGAAGAGTTAATGATGACATGATTGAAGTGTACAAGTTGATGAATAGACATAACAAAGGCGCTATTGAGAGAACCCACTGGGGCTGTGAGGTGACCCGAACTTGCGACCAAGGCATTACCAGTGGCATACTCTACCACTGTACCACCGTGACTTGGAGGTGACTTGGCACTGTACCACCGCCTTCAGTCCTCGGTGGTACAGTGGTAAATGCGGCTGGCACTGCCTTGCCCGCGGGTTCACAACTCTAGTGGATTTCCTCATTGATGTATATCACGTTAGAGTGATTTTCTGTGTGAAAGAGGATATTAACAGGACAATAACAACAAGTATCACACCTTGGTGAAGCTGGAGAAGGTACAACATGGAGCCATGAGAGTAATCTTAGAATGCCCAAGAAATGCGATGATTAAGATAATGAGGATGGAATTGAACTTGCAGAGTATTGGGGATAGACACAGAAATCCCAATAGCGTGATGCATCAAATGAACAAATGCTGCGTCCGCCTGGGATGCTCTCGGACGTAGGTTCGAATCCTCGTCACGGGCCTTGTGGATTTGTTCATTGGGAATAGAATTTCAGAGATAAATGTAGCTTGGGCGATTAGATTACTGAGAGGCGGGGGAGCTAATGAATTAATCCTCCCACTTCAAAAGGTGGGAAGAAATGAACACTGTTAAAGTATAATAAGAGAGCATATGTGAGATCCTTATGTTCTAATGTTACAAAGTATGATGTCTTTCAAGAATGTATTGTATCGCCAAAGAAACAACACCGTCATGGGAAGAATGTAACGTAGATGTAGTAATTATTCCATCTATTTTTTTCCATGACGAATTTTCAAACTCTGAAATTTGCCACTGTTTTGGATGTGTGATAATGGTATAATAGACAGAATATTTAGGAGCTACAAGGCTTTTGCCCCCAAGAGTGAATCACTTAAATGCTGTGGTTTACTATATTAACTTGCAGTGTAAAAGGTGATTCTTGTACTGTGATTTGTGGATTGTACTCACTGGATTTGTGTGCCCCTTGAGGGACCTGAAGTAGAGGGAGGGTAGAAGTAGCCTCAGCTACTCTATCTCTTTGAGATGTATTTTATTGTCTCAATAAACGTACTTGAACTTGAACTTTAAATTGA
Organism: Procambarus clarkii; assembly: GCF_020424385.1. Classification (NCBI taxonomy): domain Eukaryota; kingdom Metazoa; phylum Arthropoda; class Malacostraca; order Decapoda; family Cambaridae; genus Procambarus; species Procambarus clarkii. The sequence goes on along the minus strand of NC_059608.1, from coordinate 1,453,705 downwards.
CTGTTTTCTAGACCTCTGGGAAACTTAGGTTGGTTGCAACCTGCTCTCGTACAAGACAGCACATATACGACTTATTGATTATAGTCACTATTGCGCTTATAAATAAGTATATATGTGACATATTCCAAACCATAATTTTTTTCAAGGCACTAACTTTTCTTTCAGTTTAATTAAACAATAGAGATTATATACAAAATTTGACAATAACCTGACTTACTTTACAATTTATTTAAATATTTTAGTTTTGTTTTATTATTTTTATAAAACTATAATATCAATATAGGTATAGGTTCAGTACTAATTGTAATATCTTAACATACTAAGAAGGTTAGGTTAGGTTGTGGTTTTCTATTCAGCTTTTCAAGGTAAACTAAAATATTCACAATAAATTAGTATGTCACATATGCACTTATTCATAAGCAAGATATTGACTATAAGCAAGTGCGAGAACGGGTTGACGGGTTGACTGGTGGGGGGGGTAAGAGTGGTGGGATTGATTGATTGATGAAGATTAAGCCACCCAAGAGGTGGCACGGGCATGAATAGCCCGTAAGTGGTGGCCCTTTCGAGCCATTACCAGTATCAAAAGATGATACTGGAGATCTGTGGAGGCGCAACTGCACCCTGCGTGACGGGAGATGTCTCCCGGACCAAGTGGTGACCAAATGGTGAGTTAATGTTTGATGATGATGATGAAGATTAAGCCACCCAAAAGGTGGCACGGGCATGAATAGCCCGTAAGTGGTGGCCATTTTAAGCCATTACCAGTATCAAGAGCTGATACTGGAGATCTGTGGAGGTGCGAATGCACCCTGCATGATGGGAGATGTCTCCCTTGTGAATGTGTTAAGATGAAGATGAAGCCACCCAATAGGTGGCACCGGGCATGAATTGGTAAGTGGTGGCCCTTTTGAGCCATCACCAGTATCAATAGATGACACTGGAGATCTGTGGAGGTGCGTCTGCACCCAGCGTGACGGGAGATGTCTCCCGTGTTTTAAACAGATGAAGAAGATGAAGATGAAGCCACCCAAAAGATGGCACGGGCATGAATAGCTCGTAAGTGGTGGCCCTTTCGAGCCATCACCAGTATCAAGAGCTGATACTGGAGATCTATGGAGGTGCAAGTGCACTCTGCGTGACGGGAGATGTCTCCCATGAATGTGTCCAAGATGACGATTAAACCATCGAAAAGGTGGCACGGGCATGAATAGCCCGTAAGTGGTGGCCCTTTTGAGCCATTACCAGTATCAAGAGCTGATACTGGAGATCTGTGGAGGTGCAACTGCACCCTGCGTGACGGGAGATGTCTCCCGGACCAAGTGTGTGGTGAATTATTAATTGATTGATTGATTGATGAAGATTAAGCCACCCAAGAGGTGGCACGGGCATGAATAGCCCGTAAGTGGTGGCCCTTTCGAGCCATTACCAGTATCAAAAGATGATACTGGAGATCTGTGGAGGCGCGACTGCACCCTGCGTGACGGGAGATGTCTCCCGGACCAAGTGGTGACCAAATGGTGAGTGGTGGGAGACGATGGACCTGTGAAGCGCACATCACTTTTAAGAACGCCGTGAAAAGTCAGTTGTTAGTGTGTGGAGAGTGAGCAGCGTTCACCAACTCCTGGTACAAGTACGTTCAGTACTTGTACCAGGAGGGTATGAGATGAAGAGGAAGGGGGGGGGGGGTAAGGGGTCAGGGATTGAGGGAGTAGGGTATGGAATGAAGAGAGGCGCAAGGATTAAGGGGTATATAGTGAAGAGAGGGTAAGGACTAGGGGAGCTGCACTTCAAATACTAGGACAAAAACAGTGGAAAGATAATGTGGAAATAATTACCACCATTTTGTATCAAGGAGCAGTCGCTAAAGGCAAAGGCCTCAACATAACTTTAAACTGGATCCCATCCCATATTGGAATCCCATTAAATGAAAAAGCTGATGAAATTGCTAAATTGGCAACTCGTCATCCAGTGATACATAAAACAATTCAACCCAGCCTAGAGAACATAAAAAACATCATCACCAAAAAACTCTCACATCTCAACAAAGCCTTCCTGCACCAGAGAATAGCTGAAGGTTCGCCATCTGCAACATGGTATCTTCAGGCAACCAAATTAGAAAGGTTAAATATCCCAAAAGGAATCCACAGGGAAATAGCAGTTAGGTTATATAGACTACGTCTAGGTTACAGATGCAACTGGGAGATTGGTGAACCCCGACAGAGAGAGTGCATCTTCTGCCAAACTGTCACAGAAAAGCCATTACTTCACTGTCTTCTGGAATGTGAAGCAACCAATGACCTTAGAAGAGCTTTAAGAGTTCCTGAATCATGCAGTGGCCACCCTGAAGCCATCAACACAGCCACTCTCCTGGTCAACAAAGGTGTCCAGCAGCTGGAGACCCTCATAAAGACTGTGAAGCAGTATCCTCCCCCACGATAACAGCTTGATGGTTAAATGCAACCTCAGAACACTGGGGGAAAAAAAAAGAAAAAAGAGAAAAAAAAAAAAAATTAATAATTACGGGAGACATCTCCCGTCACGCAGGGTGCAGTTGCACCTCCACAAATCTCCAGTATCAGCTCTTGATACTGGTAATGGCTCAAAAGGGCCACCACTTACGGGCTATTCATGCCCGTGCCACCTTTTGGGTGGCTTAATCTTTATCAATCAATCAATCAGGACTAGGGGGGGGGGTTATCACAGGAAAAAGGTTATCATGTATAGCCAAACTCAATTACGGGCTCACCATAGCCCGTGCTACATGGACACTTCGTCCTGAGTAGCTAAATCTCTAACAACAACAACAACAAGGACTAGGGTCACGGGAGACATCTCCCGTCATGCAGGGTGCAGTCGCACCTCCACAGATCTCCAGTATCAGCGCTTGATACTGGTAATGGCTCAAAAGGGCCACCACTTACGGGCTATTCATGCCCGTGCCACCTTTTGGGTGGCTTAATCTTCATCAATCAATCAATCAGGACTAGGGGGAGTAGAGTATGGAATAGAGGGGGGGGGGGGTGGGAAAGATTGAGAGGGGGATGGCGGGGAATGCAGAGAGGGTAAAGATTGAGGTGAGTGTGTGGAATGAAGAGAAGGGCAAGACTACCCCCATGGGCTAGCGGGGTGGGTGAAGGTGGAGGCTCGTCGGTCTTAGGAACGGCACAAAAGTGTTGACAACATTTAGAATTGAGAGAGTGTGGAGATAGGGAACAGAGAAAGAAAAGGAGGGATGGAAGAGGAAAATATCTGGGAGGGAGGAAAGGACATGACGAGAAATGGCAACTCATGAGGAAGAGGACAAAAGAACTTAAAAAATAAGTAGAGAGGGAAAAGTGAATGAGAGAGAGAGAGAGAGAGATGGAGAGACAGAGAAAGACATAGACAGCTATAGAAAAACAAAGAATATGTGAAAAAAATTTCAAAAAAGGTAAATGCATGCATAGATGGAAAGGGGCGCATGAGTTTTCAGGAGAAAATCCCCATAATTAATGTATCCGAGGCTACCCCTAGGGTCTCCCATTTCATTTCTTAAAGAACCTCCCAAAATTCTGTCGGAGCACTCACCACAAGGGAAAAGTCGGGCCGCGTTTTCTATGAGTTTTTTGGAATCGCAGTTACGTTAAAGTCTGTGTAATTTAGACGCCATTTTTGGTCGCAAATTTTGTCTAGGAACTTGAGTGGAGTACTGAACTGAAATTGCGATGGACGCTTCTCTCTCTCTCGCTTTCACATTCATTCATAAATTCTGCCAATATCTCTCTCTCTCTCTCTCTCTCTCTCTCTCTCTCTCTCTCTCTCTCTCTCTCTCTCTCTCTCTCTCTCTCTCTCTCTCTCTCTCTCTCTCTCTCTCTCTCTCTCCCTCTCTTTCTCTCTCTCTCTCTCTCTGACTACAACTCTATCGTAGTTGTAGAAATAGTTATATTTGTAGAGGTTGCTGTAGTAACTGATGTAACTAGCGTTATTATTAACAGTTGTAAAACAAGCTAATTATTCCTACATTTATGTTAAATTTCCCTGCCTTAGTTATTTCCACTCTGCCTGACTCTAATGATGTATTAAATATGGGAGACAGCGGCTCGCAAAGGTCCTCTTGTCATTCTTTAAGCATCCAGGCAAACACTTCGTCCGGCCCTGGGGATGTGCTTGGCTTGGGGATATGTTCCCCAAACGAGAAACGACATGAGTTAATAAAACTGCACATCTTCAAACAGAAGAAAAACACTGGGGATACTATAACCACGTGAAAATTCTTAAAGAAATTTAGAAGTAGACAAAAATAAATGTTGAAAAAAATGTGAAGGTATTAGAAAACTTAGTTGAGATTTAGTGATTTATTTTATAAACCTCTGGTTGAGCCCCGGAGATAACCAGACAGTACCTTCAGCGTATGAGTACCAAACAGATGGGACACAGCTGGGACCTTCGTCTGGTGTGGCATAGAAAGAGACAATGTTAATATTAACTTAGTAATCAGTTACAGTATTGTAGACTATATGATCCATTATAGTTAAGAAGTGCGCTATTGCCTTATTGACCGACACATTGGAAGGCGGAACTTAGGAGCTAAGGACCAACCTCCCGCAAACATATCTAAGTGAGCAATAGCGAAATCACTATCCCATGACGGGTAATTCCGCCGTACGTTGACCAGACCACACACTAGAAGTTGAAGGGACGACGACGTTTCGGTCCGTCCTGGACCATTCTCAAGTCGATTCTGTTATTATGGTAAATGTTATTATGGTAATAACACTTGTTATTATGGTAAAACTCTATCCAGAAATGGATGGAGCCTCCGCCTTAAGTGGGAAGGCAGTTAACTACTTGACGCGCGATTAAGGCATCGCAGTGCTGCTCACGACCTCATGGCGGGCAAATGAAACCACCAATCAGCGCCACCGACCGCACGTGACCGAAGCGAGGTCAACAGGGGTCAAGGGCCAGATTCACGAAGCAGTTACGCAAGCACTTACGAACGTGTACATCTTTCCTCAATCTTTGACGGCTTTGGTTACATTTATTAAACAGTTTACAAGCATGAAAACTTCCCAATGAACTGTTGTTATTGTTTTATACAGCTTCCTGGTGCTTCAGAGCTCATTAATTAACTGTTTAATAATTGTAAACAAAGTCGCTAAAGATTGAGAAAAGGTGTACAGGTTCGTAAGTGCTTGCGTAACTGCTTCGTGAATCTGTGTCCTGGAAGGGTGGGGCAGTTACGGCTGCTCGCTCTACCTGTAGTGCATGATTGAGTGGTTAGCAGCCCTTAGAGGCAGTGTTCATCACATCCCTCCAGAGCAAGACGGACCCCCGAGAGAAAACATTCCTTAGAGGAAAGTTTGTTTAGATAATATTAGATTGGTGGAAGGTTGAATGTTCATATATTAAGACATAACGAGTGCCTCTGAAGAAAGTGGCTCTGAAGAAAGTGGCTCTGAAGAAAGAGTAATTGTGTGAATAAGTAGATGAACTAGATGAAGATGTATTGTGAAATTATTAAGACAATAATTCAGTAAAATGATGGGGAAAAAGTATCTATAATCTAAATATATATTTTTTCTGTTTAGTTATATAGTTATCTTGAGGTTATCTTGAGATGATTTCGGGGCTTATCGTCCCTGCGGCCCGGTCCTTGACCAGGCTTCCTTTTTTTTACACCTTTCCCCCCCGGGAAGCAGCTCGTAGCAGCTGTCTAACTCCCAAGTACCTATTTACTGCTAGGCGAACAGTAGCATCATAGTGAAATAAATTCTTCCCATTTGTTTCCGCCTCCACCAGGGATCGAACCCGGAACTTCAGGACTACGAACCCCGAGCGCTGCCCCACTCAGCTGTCAGGCTCCTTATAGTGGTGATAGTGTTTTAATGTCTCGTTATTGCCTTTCCCTAGAGTATTGAGACACCATTCAAGTAGGTATGGGAGGCCCGGCCGTAGTAGCCGTGTCCCACATGACAACGGCTCCGGCGTATGGTATATTGTTCTGTTCTCTGTTACTTCCATATCAAGACTTGCCTGATACTGTCAATATCAAGACTTGCCTGATACTGTCAATATCAAGACTTGCCTGATACTGTCAATATCAAGACTTGCCTGATACTGTCAATATCAAGACTTGCCTGATACTGTCAACATCAAGACTTGCCTGATACTGTCAATATCAAGACTTGCCTGATACTGTCAACATCAAGACTTGCCTGATACTGTCAATATCAAGACTTGCCTGATACTGTCAATATCAAGACTTGCCTGATACTGTCAATATCGAGACTTGCCTGATACTGTCAATATCGAGACTTGCCTGATAATGTCAATATCAAGACTTGTCTGATACTGTCAATATCAAGACTTGCCTGATACTGTCAATATCAAGACTTGCCTGATACTGTCAATATCAAGACTTGCCTGATACTGTCAATATCAAGACTTGCCTGATACTGTCAATATCAAGACTTGCCTGATACTGTCAATATCAAGACTTGCCTGATACTGTCAACATCAAGACTTGCCTGATACTGTCAACATCAAGACTTGCCTGATACTGTCAATATCAAGACTTGCCTGATACCGTCAATATCAAGACTTGCCTGATACCGTCAATATCAAGACTTGCCTGATACTGTCAACATCAAGACTTGCCTGATACTGTCAGCATCAAGACTTGCCTGATACTGTCAACATCAAGACTTGCCTGATACTGTCAACATCAAGACTTGCCTGATACTGTCAATATCAAGACTTGCCTGATACTTGCATATCAAGACTTGCCTGATACTGTCAATATCAAGACTTGCCTGATACTGTCAATATCGAGACTTGCCTGATAATGTCAATATCAAGACTTGTCTGATACTGTCAATATCAAGACTTGCCTGATACTGTCAACATCAAGACTTGCCTGATACTGTCAACATCAAGACTTGCCTGATACTGTCAATATCAAGACTTGCCTGATACTGTCAATATCAAGACTTGCCTGATACTGTCAATATCAAGACTTGCCTGATACTGTCAATATCAAGACTTGCCTGATACTGTCAACATCAAGACTTGCCTGATACTGTCAACATCAAGACTTGCCTGATACTGTCAACATCAAGACTTGCCTGATACTGTCAATATCAAGACTTGCCTGATACCGCCAATATCAAGACTTGCCTGATACTGTCAACATCAAGACTTGCCTGATACTGTCAACATCAAGACTTGCCTGATACTGTCAGCATCAAGACTTGCCTGATACTGTCAACATCAAGACTTGCCTGATACTGTCAACATCAAGACTTGCCTGATACTGTCAATATCAAGACTTGCCTGATACTTGCATATCAAGACTTGCCTGGGCACGGTAGCACAGCTGGTATCCCCCCCTACCACTGGACCATTGCTGGCGTCTGCTGCAAGAGCAGGAACCATCCCAACAGCACAGGTGAGTACACACTCAACACGCTTGTATAAGGGTGTATTCTATGCTCGTCAGGGTATACTATGCTACTAGGTGTATACTATGTTACTGGGATGCTCTCGGACGTAGGTTCGAACCCTCGTCACGGCCCTTGTGGATTTGTTCAAGTGTCAAGGTGTTAATGACCCCTACAGAGGATGATGGGTCTTAACACCAACCAATACACATCTGTACTCACCAGTGTGTGTGTGGTTGGTGACTGGGGGAGGCGTCCAACCACACGGAGAGGTGAGGGAGCTCCAATCACAGCAACCATGCCGGGGAGACACACGGTTGGTAGCGGGGGTATAATGAGCACTACGGCTCCTGTAAGAAGATGACGGGCTCACCATAGCCCGTGCTACTGGAACTTCTTGTTCTGTGTAGCTGAATCTGAAACAACAACAACAACATCCTGTATGATGATGCCCGTAGGCGCTCGATACGTCCAACCGCTTGGTGCTGGTCGGTATATAGAGGACGACGGTCTCGCTTCATGTAGGTCGGCGTTCAATCCCCGATCGTCCATATGACTTGGGACCATTCCTCCCCCCTCCCGTCCCATCCAAAATCCTTATCCTGACCCCTTCCAAGTCAGGATATAGTGGTAATGACTTGCCGCTTTCCCCCTGATGGAAAGCCAGCCTTCCCTTTACCGTGTGGATCACGAAGCAGTTACGCAAGCACTATACGTGTGGATGAGAATTTAAAAACAAGATAGACGAATTTTGTGCCTAATATATGGACAGATGCCAAACAAAATCTAACTATAACCGGGCATATATGTCACCAAGCCTCCGTGGACCTCTCTAACTGTTGGGTCTGGCGAGTTTGTTGCGTTAAAGCAATTAAAATTCCCGAATAAATTTAATTTATTCTGGGTCCGCGCTGCGGTGGTTGGCTCCCTGCTCGATGATATTTGTTGAGGTGAACATGTTGGGCTCTGACAGTGTTAGTGCCTCCCTGTCAGTGTTGGGTGTTGGTGCCTCCCTGTCAGTGTTGGGTGTTGGTGTCTCCCTGTCAGTGTTGGGTGTTGGTGTCTCCCTGTCAGTGTTGGGTGTTGGTGCCTCCCTGTCAGTGTTGGGTGTTGGTGCCTCCCTGTCAGTGTTGGTGCCTCCCTGTCAGTGTTGGGTGTTGGTGCCTCCCTGTCAGTGTTGGGTGTTGGTGCCTCCCTGTCAGTGTTGGTGCCTCCCTGTCAGTGTTGGGTGTTGGTGCCTCCCTGTCAGTGTTGGTGCCTCCCTGTCAGTGTTGGGTGTTGGTGCCTCCCTGTCAGTGTTGGTGCCTCCCTGTCAGTGTTGGGTGTTGGTGCCTCCCTGTCAGTGTTGGGTGTTGGTGCCTCCCTGTCAGTGTTGGTGCCTCCCTGTCAGTGTTGGGGGTTTTTGCCTCCCTGTCAGTGTTGGTGCCTCCCTGTCAGTGTTGGGTGTTGGTGCCTCCCTGTCAGTGTTGGTGCCTCCCTGTCAGTGTTGGGGGTTGGTGCCTCCCTGTCAGTGTTGGTGCCTCCCTGTCAGTGTTGGGGGTTGGTGCCTCCCTGTCAGTGTTGGTGCCTCCCTGTCAGTGTTGGTGCCTCCCTGTCAGTGTTGGGGGTTGGTGCCTCCCTGTCAGTGTTGGGTGTTGGTGCCTCCCTGTCAGTGTTGGGTGTTGGTGCCTCCCTGTCAGTGTTGGGTGTTGGTGCCTCCCTGTCAGTGTTGGTGCCTCCCTGTCAGTGTTGGGTGTTGGTGCCTCCCTGTCAGTGTTGGGTGTTGGTGCCTCCCTCCCTGTCAGTGTTGGGTGTTGGTGCCTCCCTGTCAGTGTTGGTGCCTCCCTGTCAGTGTTGGGTGTTGGTGCCTCCCTGTCAGTGTTGGTGCCTCCCTGTCAGTGTTGGGTGTTGGTGCCTCCCTGTCAGTGTTGGTGCCTCCCTGTCAGTGTTGGGTGTTGGTGCCTCCCTGTCAGTGTTGGTGTGTCAGTGTTGGGTGCCTCCCTGTCAGTGTTGGTGCCTCCCTGTCAGTGTTGGGTGTTGGTGCCTCCCTGTCAGTGTTGGTGCCTCCCTGTCAGTGTTGGGTGTTGGTGCCTCCCTGTCAGTGTTGGGTGTTGGTGCCTCCCTGTCAGTGTTGGGTGTTGGTGCCTCCCTGTCAGTGTTGGGTGGGTATTGGTGCCTCCCTGTCAGTGTTGGGTGTTGGTGCCTCCCTGTCAGTGTTGGGTGTTGGTGCCTCCCTGTCAGTGTTGGGTGTTGGTGTCTCCCTGTCAGTGTTGGGTGTTGGTGCCTCCCTGTCAGTGTTGGGTGTTGGTGCCTCCCTGTCAGTGTTGGGTGTATGGTGCCTCCCTGTCAGTGTTGGGTGTTGGTGCCTCCCTGTCAGTGTTGGGTGTTGGTGCCTCCCTGTCAGTGTTGGGTGTGCCTCCCTGTCAGTGTTGGTGTTGGTGCTCCCTGTCAGTGTTGGGTGTTGGTGCCTCCCTGTCAGTGTTGGGTGTTGGTGCCTCCCTGTCAGTGTTGGGTGTTGGTGCCTCCCTGTCAGTGTTGGGTGTTGGTGCCTCCCTGTCAGTGTTGGGTGTTGGTGCCTCCCTGTCAGTGTTGGGTGTTGGTGCCTCCCTGTCAGTGTTGGTGTGTCAGTGTTGGTGCCTCCCTGTCAGTGTTGGGTGTTGGTGCCTCCCTGTCAGTGTTGGGTGTTGGTGCCTCCCTGTCAGTGTTGGTGGCTGTCAGTGTTGGTGCCTCCCTGTCAGTGTTGGGTGTTGGTGCCTCCCTGTCAGTGTTGGGTGTTGGTGCCTCCCTGTCAGTGTTGGTGGCTCCCTGTCAGTGTTGGTGCCTCCCTGTCAGTGTTGGGTGTTGGTGCCTCCCTGTCAGTGTTGGGTGTTGGTGCCTCCCTGTCAGTGTTGGGTGTTGGTGCCTCCCTGTCAGTGTTGGGTGTTGGTGCCTCCCTGTCAGTGTTGGGTGTTGGTGCCTCCCTGTCAGTGTTGGGTGGGTATTGGTGCCTCCCTGTCAGTGTTGGGTGTTGGTGCCTCCCTGTCAGTGTTGGGTGTTGGTGCCTCCCTGTCAGTGTTGGGTGTTGGTGCCTCCCTGTCAGTGTTGGGTGTTGGTGCCTCCCTGTCAGTGTTGGGTGTGTCAGTGGTGCCTCCCTGTCAGTGTTGGGTGTTGGTGCCTCCCTGTCAGTGTTGGGTGTTGGTGCCTCCCTGTCAGTGTTGGGTGTTGGTGCCTCCCTGTCAGTGTTGGGTGGGTATTGGTGCCTCCCTGTCAGTGTTGGGTGTTGGTGCCTCCCTGTCAGTGTTGGGTGTTGGTGCCTCCCTGTCAGTGTTGGGTGTTGGTGCCTCCCTGTCAGTGTTGGGTTGGTGCCTCCCTGTCAGTGTTGGGTGTTGGTGCCTCCCTGTCAGTGTTGGGTGTTGGTGCCTCCCTGTCAGTGTTGGTGTTGGTCCCTGTCAGTGTTGGTGCCTCCCTGTCAGTGTTGGGTGTTGGTGCCTCCCTGTCAGTGTTGGGTGTTGGTGCCTCCCTGTCAGTGTTGGGTGTTGGTGCCTCCCTGTCAGTGTTGGTGTGGGTGTTGGTGCCTCCCTGTCAGTGTTGGGTGTTGGTGCCTCCCTGTCAGTGTTGGGTGTTGGTGCCTCCCTGTCAGTGTTGGGTGTTGGTGCCTCCCTGTCAGTGGTGCCTCCCTGTCAGTGTTGGGTGTTGGTGCCTCCCTGCCAGTGTTGGGTGTTGGTGCCTCCCTGTCAGTGTTGGTGCCTCCCTGGTGTTGGTGCCTCCCTGTCAGTGTTGGGTGTTGGTGCCTCCCTGTCAGTGTTGGGTGTTGGTGCCTCCCTGTCAGTGTTGGGTGTTGGTGCCTCCCTGTCAGTGTTGGTGCCTCCCTGTCAGTGTTGGGTGTTGGTGCCTCCCTGTCAGTGTTGGGTGTTGGTGCCTCCCTGTCAGTGTTGGGTGTTGGTGCCTCCCTGTCAGTGTTGGGTGTTGGTGCCTCCCTGTCAGTGTTGGTGCCTCCCTGTCAGTGTTGGGTGTTGGTGCCTCCCTGTCAGTGTTGGGTGTTGGTGCCTCCCTGTCAGTGTTGGGTGTTGGTGCCTCCCTGTCAGTGTTGGGTGTTGGTGTCTCCCTGTCAGTGTTGGGTGTTGGTGCCTCCCTGTCAGTGTTGGGTGTTGGTGCCTCCCTGTCAGTGTTGGTGGCTCCCTGTCAGTGTTGGTGCCTCCCTGTCAGTGTTGGTGCCTCCCTGTCAGTGTTGGTGCCTCCCTGTCAGTGTTGGTGCCTCCCTGTCAGTGTTGGTGCCTCCCTGTCAGTGTTGGGTGTTGGTGCCTCCCTGTCAGTGTTGGGTGGGTATTGGTGCCTCCCTGTCAGTGTTGGGTGTTGGTGCCTCCCTGTCAGTGTTGGGTGTTGGTGCCTTAATGACAGTAATTACCTGATAGTGACAACATCATCTCACTCACCATCATCACCATCATCACCATCATAACACTATGTTGCTGCGTTTCGCGCCTTGCATGTCATCTTTTCTCAGGTCTTAATGTCACCCAAGCCAAGGATTACCGGCTGTGTGTCCTAGTGCTGCAAGGGATATATTGAGGTGAGCCCCGCGCTGCCCCGCGGGGACCCCATTCACCGCTCGTACGCAATTACCGCCACTGGCTGGCACGTTGCAACCGCTGTTAATTTGTTTTAATGACTTAGGCTCCAAAAGGTGCTTCTGGGCGGGTTTACTCCGCTCCATGGCCGAGTTGTGTGTGTGTGTTTGTGTGTGTGTGTGTGTGTGTGTTTACTAGTTGTGTTTTGCGGGGGTTGAGCTTTGCTCTTTCGGCCCGCCTCTCAACTGTCAATCAA
>NC_059608.1:1421499-1436499 GCF_020424385.1 Procambarus clarkii | reverse complement strand
ATGGGTGAAGTAACGTCGAAAACGGGTGGAAAATTAAGGGCAAACTGATGAATTTCAACTGTCAGTTATCAGTGGAAAAAAAAAGTGATGATCCTAAAAATGAAACAGAGGTAAAGAAAAAAAGAACCAATATAATTACCAGACACTATTAACCCTCCTAACCATTAACCAATAGCGTGCCCCGATAATGTAGGACAGAGTTACATTAACAAAAATCTAACTGACAATGAAAGAGATTGTACACTTAATTACTCAACCCGTCCTCTTAAAAATAACGTCGCTTTTCGCTCGTATGCCGGTCAGAGACAAAGCGGAAATTATACAGCACCTCGTCTCGTGAAGGGAATACAAGAACATTTAGATTGGTCAGACAGGTTAACAAAAAATCTATCCATATGTCTTTCTCAGCATAAATGATAAATTAGAACTTGGTACCAGTCTTATGCAATATTGTTGAACGTTAATTATGCCAACGTCACTATTAACGGGGACTCGCTGAAATGGGTTGCTTACAACAGTGACTCCATTGAAAGAAACTAAATTGAGTCCGCCCTCATTGGCTATACTTTTCCAGCGCTCTTAATATTAGCCAAGTTCTTTTCAAGCTTCATCCGTTGTTAAGTACCTTAAAAAATTGTTGCCCAGTATGGACTTGCTAAGTTGTCAGCTTGTAGCAACCTGTCCTCTTAAAAATAACGTCGCTTTTGGCCGTTTGCCCGTATGGCCGAAAGTGGACGTAATTTGAAAATGAAAATAAATTTGGGATTTTTTTTTCAACAACAGTAAGTTAAGGGTCCTCTGATAGGTTAGGTGGGCAGGAAATTCTCATAAAGTTTCAAAACGTTATGAAAAACGTTAATTGAAAGTTTTCTCTTCTAACCTTACCGAGTAAGCCGGACGACTCAAGCAGAAAACGGAACAGTACGTCACTTTTGTGAGTCGATTTCATTTCAAATTTCGTCCAAATTTGGCCATAGCGGCGCATACGAGCCAAAAGCGACGCTATTTTTAAGAGGACGGGTTGTCACAGTCCTAGAGCATTTGAAAGCGCTAAGACACACATGTCGTTTCGTTTCACATGTAGTTTATTACATATATGTATCCATCAAATTGTGTAACTAGCTTAACAGGATTGTTACTTGCATAGATAAAGGAATTTTGGGGTACAGTTCCTGAACCCATTATGTGCCTCTGTAACCTTTTCCACTACCGCCCACAGGAGGGGTATGGGGTACCCTACCGCCCACAGGATGGGTATGGGGTACCCTACCGCCCACAGGATGGGTATGGGGTCCACTACCGCCCACAGGATGGGTATGGGGTCCACTACCGCCCACAGGATGGGTATGGGGTACCCTACCGCCCACAGGATGGGTATGGGGTCCACTACCGCCCACAGGATGGGTATGGGGTACCCTACCGCCCACAGGATGGGTATGGGGTCCACTACCGCCCACAGGATGGGTATGGGGTCTACTACCGCCCACAGGATGGGTATGGGGTCCACTACCACCCACAGGATGGGTATGGGGTCTACTACCGCCCACAGGATGGGTATGGGGTCCACTACCGCCCACAGGATGGGTATGGGGTCCACTACCGCCCACAGGATGGGTATGGGTCTACTACCGCCCACAGGATGGGTATGGGGTCTACTACCGCCCACAGGATGGGTATGGGGTACCCTACCGCCCACAGGATGGGTATGGGGTCTACTACCGCCCACAGGATGGGTATGGGGTCTACTACCGCCCACAGGATGGGTATGGGGTACCCTACCGCCCACAGGATGGGTATGGGGTACCCTACCGCCCACAGGATGGGTATGGGGTACTCTACCGCCCACAGGATGGGTATGAGGTACCCTACCGCCCACAGGATGGGTATGGGGTACCCTACCGCCCACAGGATGGGTATGGGGTACATTACCGCCCACAGGATGGGTATGGGGTACCCTACCGCCCACAGGATAGGTATGGGGTACCCTACCGCCCACAGGATGGGTATGGGGTACCCTACCGCCCACAGGATGGGTATGGGGTACCCTACCGCCCACAGGATGGGTATGGGGTACCCTACCGCCCACAGGATGGGTATGGGGTCCACTACCGCCCACAGGATGGGTATGGGGTACATTACCACCCACAGGATGGGTATGGGGAACCCTACCGCCCACAGGATGGGTATGAGGTCCACTACCGTCCACAGAATGGGTATGGGGGTACACTACCTCCCACAGGATGGGTATGGGGTCCACTACCGTCCACAGGATAGGTATGGGGGTACCCTACCGCCCACAGGATGGGTATGGGGTCCACTACCACCCGCAGGATGGGTATGGGGTCCACTACCACCCACAGGAAGGGTATGGGGTCCACTACCGCCCACAGGATGGGTATGGGGTGCATAATAAATCACCAAAATCAACTATAATCTGGGCTCCGGCTCGCGAGGATTGGACCGGATATATCCTCCATATATGGAAGGAAAGTGACGTAGCGAAAGTGTCAATCTCGCTCTTAGTCGGGCAGGATATAACTGCAACTTGATTGTTGAAGATTAAGCCACCCAAGAGGTGGCACGGGCATGAATAACCCGTAAATTGTGACTTGTTGTTTCAGATTCAGCTACACGGAACAAAGAGTTCCAAGTAGCACGGGCTATGGTGAGCCCGTAGTGGACTTAGCTGGCACAGGAGCGGGGCTGTAACTGTGGACTGTGACTTCACATACACATGTTTGTATCCCTCGTTCTTATCCCCCACACCAGAGACTAGCAGCGGCCTCCTCCGTGGTTATGGTTTATCAGTTTCTTAGACTGGTAGACTGGTAGACTGGTAGACTGGTAGACTGGTAGACTGGTTGAGGCTGGTCGCGGCGCCCGTGACCAAGGGTGACACTGTCCGCCCGGTCACCCCGCCAGTTACTGGTCACACTCAACCATGTTGAAACGACCGGTCCTGACTGTATCATGCCAGGGAGGGAGAGAGAGAGAGTGGGGGGGGGGTGGGGGCGGGGGTGGGGGGGGGTGAGGACACAGAACGTCAGCATTTCATAAAGAAACAACACAGCAAAAAGGAGAGACAACAAGAGGCAGAACAACGCCGGGTGACTTTCCCGGAAAAGGTGAAGCATCCCCCCCTCCCCAGCTGTGTCTTCACCCCCCCCCCTGTGTGTGTGTGTGTGTGTGTGTGTGTGTGTGTGTGTGTGTGTGTGTGTGTGTGTGTGTGTGTGTGTGTGTGTGTGTGTGTGTGTGTGAGCGAGAAATATATATAGTAGACATAATTCAGGAAAGTAGATTGGTTAGAAAGGCGGGGTCCAAGAACTAAGATCTCGACTCAGCAGGCACAAATAGTAAATACGAATACTAAATGTACAGACAAACACAATCCTGGAGTATGCGGCCCCAGCATGGAGCCCGCACCTTGTCAAACACAAGACGAAGCTGGATAAAGTTCAGAGGTATGCCACTAGACTAGTCCCAGAACTAAGAGGCATGAGCTATATGGAAAGGCTGAGTGAATTTGCACCTATCGTCGCTGAAAGACAAAAGAGTTCAGGGAGACATGATCACCACATACAAAATTCTTAGGGGAATTGACAGGGTAGACAAGGATGGAGTATTTAACACGGGTGGTACACTCACAAGGGGACACAGGTGGAAGTCGAGTACCCAAATGACCCACAGAGACAATACAAAGAAATTTGTCAGAGTAGTTAGTAAATGGAATATGCACTAGGAAGTGACGTGGTGGAGGCTGACTCCATACACAGTTTCAAATGTAGATATGATAGAGCTCGAGAGGTTCAGGAACCTGTACACCAGTAGATTAACATTTGAGAGGCGGGACCAAAGAGCCACAGCTCAACCCCCGCAAGCACAACTAGGTGAGTACAACCCCCCCACTACCCCCCCCATACACGCACCATTAACAATATTGCCCCCACAGGCATTTATGTTTACAAACTCACCACACAGGTGAAGGGCTGACACCTCTCACCATGCAGGGGGGGGGGGGTGCTCACCTTACGAACCATATCATTAACAACCACAACCTCCTACCCTCTGACACCACGTCACAACCCATATCTACCCTCTAAACCACCTCACAACCCATATCTACCCTCTAAACCCACCTCACAAGCCATAACTACCCCATAACTACCCTCCGCCACTGAGGACCCCAAGGACCCAGTCAACTGTTGTGGTGTGTGTGTGGTGAAGTAATAGTGACCGGGGCTCCAGGAAGTCACCAGGGTGACTGGGGACTCGGACGGTGGCCAGGGACTAAGTAGGGCCGGCAGGTATTGCTGGCAAGTAAAATGGGGTGTGTAGTTTTAGAGTGGGTTTCCGTTACGAAGCTGTGTATATGACTAGCAGATAGGCCTACAGTTGGTTTGTATCTGCTATTGGTAGTTGACTGTGTGTATGTCTCTCTTTCTCTTTCTCTCTCTCTCTTTCTCTCTCTCTCTCTCTCTCTCTCTCTCTCTCTCTCTCTCTCTCTCTCTCTCTCTCTCTCTCTCTCTCTCTCTCTCTCTCTCTCTCTCTCTCTCTCTCTCTCTCTCTCTATATATATATATATATGTCGTACCTAGTAGCCAGAACTCACTTTTCAGCCTACAATGCAAGGCCCGATTTGCCTAATAAGCCAAGTTTTCATGAATTAATATATTTTCTCTAATTTTTTTCTTATGAAATGATAAAGCAACCCATTTCATTATGTAAGCGGTCAATTTTTTTTATTGGAGTTAAAATTAACGTAGATATATGACCGAACCTAACCAACCCTACCTAACCTAACCTAACCTATCTTTATAGGTTAGGTTAGGTTAGGTAGCTGAAAATGTTAGGTTAGGTTAGGTTAGGTAGGTTAGGTAGTCGAAAAACAATTAATTCATGAAAACTTGGCTTATTAGGCAAATCGGGCCTTGCATAGTAGGCTGACAAGTGCGTTCTGGCTACTAGGTACGACATATATATATATATATTTCTCTTTCTCTTTCTCTCTCTCTCTCTCTCTCTCTCTTTATTACTTGCCCGGGTTCTGTTTCCAGCAGTGACAGGACCAAACCCCAAGGTTTCTTTCACATGATACTTCTATTCACCTAGCAGTAAATAGGTAGCTGGGAGTTAGATAGCTGCTTCAGGCAGCATCCTGGGGATGTGAACGAGAGAGAGAGAGAGAGAGAGAGAGAGAGAGAGAGAGAGAGAGAGAGAGAGAGAGAGAGAGAGAGAGAGAGAGAGAGAGAGAGAGAGAGAGAGAGATGTGTACTTACCTAGTTGTACTTACCTGGTTGTGCTTGCGTGGGTTGAGCTCTGG
Source organism: Procambarus clarkii (assembly GCF_020424385.1). Taxonomy (NCBI): domain Eukaryota; kingdom Metazoa; phylum Arthropoda; class Malacostraca; order Decapoda; family Cambaridae; genus Procambarus; species Procambarus clarkii. Next base: position 1,431,179 of record NC_059608.1, on the reverse strand, counting down.
CTCATTGATCCCGCCTCTCAACTGTCAATCAACTGGTGTACAGGTTCCTGAGCCTATTGGGCTCTATCATAGCTACATTTGAGATATGATAGATATGATATGATCTACACTAGAGAGAAATGTGTGTGGATATGATAGAGAAAAATAGGTCAGTAGTCGGTGCATTAAATTACAGACGGTTAGAAAGGCGGGATCCAAGAGCTAGCAGCTCGATCCTGCAGACACACACACACAGTGAATACAAATTAATTGCACACACACACACACATAAATGCACAAACACGAACACGGAAACAATCGTACAATTAACGAGTGAAATCGTACGAATCTGCATTTAACAGCCAGCGAACACAAGCCCTCTGCTGAGAGAGAGAGAGAGAGAGAGAGAGAGAGAGAGAGAGAGAGAGAGAGAGAGAGAGAGAGAGAGAGAGAGAGAGAGAGAGAGAGAGAGAGAGAGGCTGCAGCTATTCACGATTATGTTCCCTTATAACCCTTGTGTGGCAGGCCAGTAATGAGAGGATTTACTATTTATATATATCAACATATACACTATATCCATGCGTGTGTGGACTCGTCTAATTGTACTCACTTAACTGGACAGCGCTCTGGGGGTCGTAGTCCTAAGGGCCCCAGGTTCGATCCCCGGCAGAGGCAGAAACAAATGGGCTGAATATCTTTCACCCTGGTGCATCTGTTCATCCTTTCTTAAGAATGGCGTTTTCAACCCAAGCGATTCCGTAATCAATTTCGAAGTGTGTCGGTCCAGGTCCATGAAGCCTGGTCCATGTCCAGGAAGCCTGGTCCAGGTCCATGAAGCCTGGTCCATATCCACGAAGCCTGGTCCAGGTCCATGAAGCTTGGTCCAGGTCCATGAAGCCTGGTCCAGGTCCATGAAGCTTGGTCCAGGTCCATGAAGCCTGGTCCAGGTCCATGTCCATGAAGCCTGGTCCAGGTCCATGTCCATGAAGCCTGGTCCAGGTCCATGAAGCTTGGTCCATGTCCATGAAGCCTGGTCCAGGTCCATGTCCATGAAGCCTGGTCCAGGTCCATGAAGCTTGGTCCAGGTCCATGAAGCCTGGTCCAGGTCCATGAAGCTTGGTCCAGGTCCATGAAGCCTGGTCCAGGTCCATGCCCATGAAGCCTGGTCCAGGTCCATGAAGCTTGGTCCAGGTCCATGAAGCCTGGTCCAGGTCCATGAAGCCTGGTCCATGTCCAGGAAGCCTGGTCCAGGTCCATGAAGCTTGGTCCAGGTCCATGATGAAGCCTGGTCCAGGTCCCTGAAGCCTGGTCCATATCCAGGAAGCCTGGTCCAGGTCCAGGAAGCCTGGTCCAGGTCCACGAAGCCTGGTCCATTCCCTGGGTAAACTAATCCTTCCTGCCATTGTTAAAGAGTTAAGGGTGTGGGTTAACCCTGTGATGGGGGCTATTTAAGGGTAATTACTCTAGCATTATGATGCTAGAGTAATTACCCTTAACAGGAGTAATGATCCTGTTAAGAGTGGCATAGAGTACACAGGATCAGTGGGCGACAACAGCATATCATTGTAAATAAACGCTTCGAAACATCAAAGGGAAGATTGCGGGGAGCCCCTAACAAAGCTGTTGGAGGGGGCGGGGGGGGGGTAGTAGCCCCCTTCAACCCCTTCTGTGGGAGGGGGAAAGTTGCCCCCTAACCAAAATAGGGAAGAGGTTGCAGCCCCCCCTGACCAAAACATCTCCCGTATACAACAATTGCCTATCACCCGGGTGAACAGCGGCATTAGGTGTAAGGAAACGTGTCCAAACGTCTCTCCCTACTCGAGAATATTTGGGTGTGAACTCACACGGGTGCTATTTTGGGAGCACATATTACCATGTAGTTCACCGACGGCCGTGTGGTTGTGAGCGAAATCACGGAGACGAGTCAGGCAATAGTTGTTAATAAGACCTCGGAGTACTGCTAACGACACCCCTGGCGGGAAGTCAACCACCAATCAGCACCACGGACCCCCACGTGACCGCAGTGAGAGGTCAGCGAGGGTCACCAAGACAGAAGTAGCCTCGGCTCGCTTAAATTCCCCAGAGCAAATCTGCAGGCGACGGGGGTCACAACAACGTGGCTGAAGATGTGCTGACCAAACTACACACTAGAAGATGAGGAAACGACGTTTCGATCCGTCTCTCACACACGATAATGGTCCAGGAAAGACCGAAACGTCGTTGTTTCCCCATTTTCAGACGCGTGGTTTGGTCCGTCATATCCACCTGTAAGACGTCTGGCCTCGCCTGCCTAATCTTCCCGGAGCAACCTGCCAGATTCAGTGTCTCACTGGACACAGAATCTTGAGCAACCTTGCAGGAACCAGGGAACAACCTTGCAGGAACCAGGGAACAACCTTGCAGGAACCAGGGAACAACCTTGCAGGAATCAGGGAACAACCTTGCAGGAACCAGGGAACAACCTTGCAGGAACCAGGGAACAACCTTGCAGGAACCAGGGAACAACCTTGCAGGAACCAGGGAACAACCTTGCAGGAACCAGGGAACAACCTTGCAGGAACCAGGGAACAACCTTGCAGGAACCAGGGAACAACCTTGCAGGAACCAGGGAACAACCTTGCAGGAACCAGGGAACAACCTTGCAGGAACCAGGGAACAACCTTGCAGGAATCAGGGAACAACCTTGCAGGAACCAGGGAACAACCTTGCAGGAACCAGGGAACAACCTTGCAAGAACCAGGGAACAACCTTGCAGGAACCAGGGAACAACCTTGCAGGAACCAGGGAACAACCTTGCAGGAACCAGGGAACAACCTTGCAGGAATCAGGGAACAACCTTGCAGGAACCAGGGAACAACCTTGCAGGAACCAGGGAACAACCTTGCAGGAACCAGGGAACAACCTTGCAGGAATCAGGGAACAACCTTGCAGGAACCAGGGAACAACCTTGCAGGAACCAGGGAACAACCTTGCAGGAACCAGGGAACAACCTTGCAGGAACCAGGGAACAACCTTGCAGGAATCAGGGAACAACCTTGCAGGAACCAGGGAACAACCTTGCAGGAACCAGGGAACAACCTTGCAGGAACCAGGGAACAACCTTGCAGGAACCAGGGAACAACCTTGCAGGAACCAGGGAACAACCTTGCAGGAACCAGGGAACAACCTTGCAGGAACCAGGGAACAACCTTGCAGGAACCAGGGAACAACCTTGCAGGAATCAGGGAACAACCTTGCAGGAACCAGGGAACAACCTTGCAGGAACCAGGGAACAACCTTGCAGGAACCAGGGAACAACCTTGCAGGAACCAGGGAACAACCTTGCAGGAATCAGGGAACAACCTTGCAGGAACCAGGGAACAACCTTGCAGGAACCAGGGAACAACCTTGCAGGAACCAGGGAACAACCTTGCAGGAACCAGGGAACAACCTTGCAGGAACCAGGGAACAACCTTGCAGGAACCAGGGAACAACCTTGCAGGAACCAGGGAACAACCTTGCAGGAATCTTGTGCAACCTTGCAACCAGAGTCGTGGCCTCCCGAGCAACAAAGACCTTCTTTACGATCAACATTTATTCGGTGTATATTTCGAAGTGACGTCAGCTTTTGGACATGAAAAAATGCACCTTACGAAAGAGCGGTTGTGTAATTATTCAGAATAACTAGTTGAAAATTGTGTAAATATTGAGACAGATTATTTGAAGCGATATTGAAAACGATTACCACTGTCCACTAGCAAGGTGGTGGAAATGCACATAAAGTACACATATATCCCTAAGTAGCATATCCTTCACAATAATATTACATTATTATTACATCCCCTTAACATATGAATGTGGCCATACACACGCCAGGAGTGGAGTTAGAGGGAGGAATATTAAGGTTCCCAACCGTCCGTGGTCGACGGCGTCCCGGCGGCCTGGTCGACGACCGGGCCGCGGGGACGCTAAGCCCCGGAAGCACCTCAAGGTTACCTCAAGGTAGGTAACCTGGCTGGCGATACACTGTTTACGTTGCTACGATACTTCTGTGGCGCTACGATAGTTCTGTGGCGCTACGATAGTTCTGTGGCGCTAATGGCGGGGAAATTATTGGGAAATAAAGAGTTGCTGGGTTTTGCTCCAAGAGGAGGAGGAGCGATCCCAACGGGTAACTCCTGCGCTCCGGGATGTAGAATACGATGTTGGACCTGGTAGTGCAGGTTACGATATCTCCAGGAACGAAAGTGTTTGTGTTCGTACGATATCTCAAGGAACGGAAGTGTTCGTATTCGTACGATATCTCAATGAACGAAAGTGTTCGTGTTCGTACGATACCAGAAAAAATATATGAAGGCAAAATGTCAAAATATACTTCACATTAAGAAAGTAAGACAAATATATTTACAATATTAAAAACACGTATATGTGTCTGTGTGTTCTTCAAGACGACGAGCGACGTGTCTAGACACTCATCTCGGGTCCTTGTGGTATACACGCCTTGAGGTGTATACGTCATTTATTGGTGTATACGCACCTGGAGGTGTATTCCCTCTCCTCGATGTATATACACTGTTTAGAATTATTGTATACGTTTTGGTAGGTCATACTTCTAGTATGACCCCTCAGGTCCTAGTATGACCCCTCAGGTCCTAGTATGACCCCTCAGGTCCTAGTATGACCCCTCAGGTCCTAGTGTGACCCCTCAGGTCCTAGGATGACCCCCTCAGGTCCTAGTGTAACCCCTCAGGTCCTCCAGAACGAACACTAGCCCATTGATCCACAACATTCCAGGAAGTTCATCTCCAGTGTGGTGAGTTGGGTGTGATATTGCTCGGAGTCTAATGTCCCAACTTCCTTGACACTTCTTTGTGTATTGTGCTTCCCTGAGAGGAATATTGACACTTCCTTGTGTATTGTGCTTCCCTGGGAGGAATATTGACACTTTCTTGTGTATAGTGCTTCCCTGAGAGGAATATTGACACTTCCTTGTGTATTGTGCTTCCCTGAGAGGAATATTGACACTTCCTTGTGTATTGTGCTTCCCTGGGAGGAATATTGACACTTTCTTGTGTATAGTGCTTCCCTGAGAGGAATATTGACACTTCCTTGTGTATTGTGCTTCCCTGAGAGGAATATTGACACTTCCTTGTGTATTGTGCTTCCCTGAGAGGAATATTGACACTTGTGTATTGTGCTTCCCTGAGAGGAATATTGACACTTGTGTATTGTGCTTCCCTGGGAGGAATATTGACACTTTCTTGTGTATAGTGCTTCCCTGAGAGGAATATTGACACTTCCTTGTGTATTGTGCTTCCCTGAGAGGAATATTGACACTTCCTTGTGTATTGTGCTTCCCTGAGAGGAATATTGACACTTCCTTGTGTATTGTGCTTCCCTGAGAGGAATATTGACACTTGTGTATTGTGCTTCCCTGGGAGGAATATTGACACTTCCTTGTGTATTGTGCTTCCCTGAGAGGAATATTGACACTTCCTTGTGTATAGTGCTTCCCTGAGAGGAATATTGACACTTCCTTGTGTATTGTGCTTCCCTGAGAGGAATATTGACACTTCCTTGTGTATAGTGCTTCCCTGAGAGGAATATTGACACTTCCTTGTGTATAGTGCTTCCCTGAGGAGGAATATTGACACTTCCTTGTGTATAGTGCTTCCCTGAGAGGAATATTGACACTTCCTTGTGTATAGTGCTTCCCTGAGAGGAATATTGACACTTCCTTGTGTATAGTGCTTCCCTGAGAGGAATATTGACACTTCCTTGTGTATAGTGCTTCCCTGAGAGGAATATTGACACTTCCTTGTGTATAGTGCTTCCCTGAGAGGAATATTGACACTTCCTTGTGTATAGTGCTTCCCTGAGAGGAATATTGACACTTCCTTGTGTATAGTGCTTCCCTGAGAGAATATTGACACTTCCTTGTGTATAGTGCTTCCCTGAGAGGAATATTGACACTTCCTTGTGTATAGTGCTTCCCTGAGAGGAATATTGACACTTCCTTGTGTATAGTGCTTCCCTGGGAGGAATATTGACACTTCCTTGTGTATTGTGCTTCCCTGAGAGGAATATTGACACTTCCTTGTGTATTGTGCTTCCCTGAGAGGAATATTGACACTTCCTTGTGTATAGTGCTTCCCTGAGAGGAATATTGACACTTCCTTGTGTATAGTGCTTCCCTGAGAGGAATATTGACACTTCCTTGTGTATAGTGCTTCCCTGATAGGAATATTGACACTTCCTTGTGTATAGTGCTTCCCTGGGAGGAATATTGACACTTATGTATTGTGCTTCCCTGGGAGGAATATTGACACTTCCTTGTGTATTGTGCTTCCCTGGGAGGAATATTGACACTTCCTTTTGTATAGTGCTTCCCTGAGAGGAATATTGACACTTCCTTGTGTATAGTGCTTCCCTGAGAGGAATATTGACACTTCCTTGTGTATTGTGCTTCCCTGGGAGGAATATTGACACTTCCTTGTGTATTGTGCTTCCCTGAGAGGAATATTGACACTTCCTTGTGTATAGTGCTTCCCTGAGAGGAATATTGACACTTCCTTGTGTATAGTGCTTCCCTGGGAGGAATATTGACACTTCCTTGTGTATTGTGCTTCCCTGAGAGGAATATTGACACTTCCTTGTGTATAGTGCTTCCCTGGGAGGAATATTGACACTTCCATGTGTATAGTGCTTCCCTGGGAGGAATATTGACACTTCCTTGTGTATTGTGCTTCCCTGAGAGGAATATTGACACTTGTGTATTGTGCTTCCCTGGGAGGAATATTGACACTTGTGTATAGTGCTTCCCTGAGAGGAATATTGACACTTCCTTGTGTATAGTGCTTCCCTGAGAGGAATATTGTCACTTCCTTGTGTATAGTGCTTCCCTGGGAGGAATATTGACACTTCCTTGTGTATTGTGCTTCCCTGAGAGGAATATTAACACTTGTGTATAGTGCTTCCCTGAGAGGAATATTGACACTTGTGTATTGTGCTTCCCTGGGAGGAATATTGACACTTGTGTATAGTGCTTCCCTGAGAGGAATATTGACACTTCCTTGTGTATAGTGCTTCCCTGAGAGGAATATTGACACTTCCTTGTGTATAGTGCTTCCCTGAGAGGAATATTGACACTTCCTTGTGTATAGTGCTTCCCTGGGAGGAATATTGACACTTCCTTGTGTATAGTGCTTCCCTGAGAGGAATATTGACACTTGATTTCCTGTGATGACTTTATCTACGATGAATCTACCTTGGTTTCTTTAACTACACGAATTTACCTTGATTTCTTTCGCGGTCTCTACGTCAATTAGTTGCTGACTGACTGACCCAAAGTTAGTTGGGTGAAAGTTACTGACTGTTGGCCGCTGATTGACTGACACAGAGCTGATTATTGCCTCATTCTTGATATAATCTGAGATTGTTCTCTATCCCGCGATACAGTCGGAGGTTGCTCTGTACCTTGCTTGCCTGTATTCTGAACTTCAAGAAATTCTGAAATCATTTTAAACATTTCAGATCATCTTGTAAAATAAGTGAATTTTGTTGCAGCGAATATGTAATGGTTACAGAGATAGATATTTAATATTGTTCAACAGCGCTGTATACAGCACATATGAGATTGAAACTGACCTAATTACAGCTTAATGTGAGATCTGTATTCACTCTGCTCCGTAATGTTGAACACCTGCACACTGTAGCTCCTGTACACTGTAGCTCCTGTACACTGTAGCTCCTGCACACTGTAGCTCCTGTACACTGTAGCTCCTGTACACTGTAGCTCCTGTACACTGTAGCTCCTGTACACTGTAGCTCCTGTAATGGCTGAGATAGTTATAAGAAAGATAAACAATGGAAGTTATGATTGTCCCTTGAACATATATTATGACATCCTTAAGCATGGTCTCTCTCTCTCTCTCTCTCTCTCTCTCTCTCTCTCTCTCTCTCTCTCTCTCTCTCTCTCTCTCTCTCTCTCTCTCTCTCTCTCTCTCTCTCTCTCTCTCTCTCTCTCTCTCTCTCTCTTCTCTCTCCTAGTACATTACACATTTGGAATTCTGAAGGAGCTACGGGCACAAAGAGATGACTTACTGGCAAGCATTTTGAGTCCTATTGAAGTCATGTCTATGCTGTATGAGCTGCGTATTTGGAGTGACTTTGAGCCAGGATAGTCCCAGTATTTGTTGATGTTAAAAAAATAAAGTCTTAAAAAGCAAATAAAAACTCTATAGCCTTGCAAAGTTCCATTGACGGAACTATTGACCCATTTTCTTTGTTATATCATTCTTATTTTCTAAACTTTTGACACGTTGTAGATGTTAAACTCTGGCTTATGTACTGCATCAATGATGGTCCATTACCTGTGTTCAACCCTTAACTCATTCTTAGTACTATGGTCTTGATTGTTATTCTTGTTACTATAACTAATGGTTGTGTCTACTCTTCTCACCGGATGGAGTGATGTCACTGTTCTCCACAATAGCTGGATTGATGTCACTTCTCTCCACAATAGCCGGATTGATGTGACTTCTCTCCACAATTGCAGGATTGATGTGACTTCTTTCCACAATTGCTGGATTGATGTCACTTCTCTCCACAATAGCTGGATTGATGTCACTTCTCTCCACAATAGCTGGATTGATGTCACTGCTCTCCACAATAGCTGGATTGATGTCACTTCTCTCCACAATAGCTGGATTGATGTCAGTTCTCTCCACAATAGCTGGATTGATGTCACTTCTCTCCACAATAGCTGGATTGATGTCACTTCTCTCTACAATAGCTGGAAGGACGTAAAATTCCTCCACAATAGCTACATAAACGTTAATAAAGGAAAAAGAATTATCAGCTGATAATTAGTGAAAACAATAGTTCGTGGTCCGTAGAGTTTCATGTGATCGAGATGGGGGGTGGGGAAGAAAACCTTATAGTCACTCTTGTGTTCTTGAGGATATCCTCATAATGCATGTAGAGTATGCCAGTGTAGAGTACTGATCACGTGCCTCTGAACGACTAACCATCCTGTGTGATGGGGATTTTTAGCGTCACGTAGCTAGTTCTTAGAGACACAGAACTAGACACAGAGGGACTACAGACACACACTGTAGTCCCCTTCGTATAGTCTTGGGCAGCTTCACAGATGCTGACGTTCCTGAATGTGTTAATAAAACAAACAGGAGTGCTGAGGGCCGAATATATTTGATATATTTGGCATTATATCATAATACATTGTTATATAATGTATTGTCACTGCGTGATATGTGTCGCTAACCTATGCTGATGGTACTGTTAAAAGTTTTAGCTATAAGAAAATTCAGTTAATTCTCTCTCTCTCTCTCTATCTCTCTCTCTCTCTCTCTCTCTCTCTCTCTCTCTCTCTCTCTCTCTCTCTCTCTCTCTCTCTCTCTCTCTCTCTCTCTCTCTCTCTCTCTCTCTCTCTCTCTCTCTCTTTCTCTCTCTCTCTCTCTCTCTCGTTGCAATGCCACATTTCTCAGCCTCCCCTGAGAGCTCTACTCGCCCACACACACACATATATTCGTCTATATGTTGCCTATCATATGTTGATATAAATGATTCGATGAAGAAATCAGTGAGAATGGGATTATTATCCCTGAATAAATTATCGATTTGTACTATTAGTGCTTTTCTGGTATTGATTTCATTCATATATTTTATTAACTTGGTTATTATTGACTCTTACTGTGTTTACG
>NC_059608.1:1413999-1416499 GCF_020424385.1 Procambarus clarkii | reverse complement strand
TTCGGGGTGAAAGAAACTTTGCCCATTTGTTTCTGCCTGGTGCGGGAATCGAACCTGCGCCATAGAATTACGAGTCCTGCGTGCTATCCACCAGGCTACCAGGCCCCTACCAGGCTGGTTGTGTGTGTGTATGTGTGTGTGTGTGTGTGTGTGTGTGTGTGTGTGTGTGTGTGTGTGTGTGTGTGTGTGTGTGTGTGTGTGTGTGTGTGTGTGTGTGGTTATTAATTATACACTGGTAAGCCCCATATATACATTTTCTTACGTCCCATGTTCTCAAGTTTGTCTTCCATTTGTGAACCGCTTGGAGGGGGGGGGGGGTATTACGACAAGCCGATTGGGCAATGTTGCGGAAACTAACTTTTAACAGTTAGCAAATAATACCACCTACTTTGGACAATCAAACTGTAGTTTGTTTAGAGGGGGAGGATGTTTGGCTTATTCGCCCCCCCCCCTTCCCCAGACTGTCGTTTTCTGTCTGCAATACGGAGTCCAGAAGAATCATTTTAGGGTCAACTGCTTCATTCAACGGCATCATAGAAGCAGACGTTTATTTATGACATTCCCATCTTTTCGGGGTGTCTGCAGGATGTCGGAGCTGCTTATAATTGTCCCCCAATATTCACTTACAGCATTAGTGAATTAGTTCACCTTACAACAATGAAAAAGGGAGAAGGGGGGGAGACATGATCACGACATGCCAGATACTTAGAGGAAATTTACAGGGTAGACTATTTAGAATGACGAATGTCAGGAGGAGAGTGCGCGGGAGGAGGGTACAGACAAGCAGCTCACTCACACGAACGTAAAGAAACTCTTCTACATGAGAGACATGTAAGTGGAATAAGTAACATGAGGATGTAATTGAGCTTAACTCTATTTACAGTTTTTAAGAGCAAAAATGATGAGAATTATACCACAACTGTGTGGTATAAAATGCCTCTAAGCTGGATCCTACCTCCTAGCCAGAAAAGGCACTGCGGGCTCACCATAGCCCGTGCTACTTGGAACTCTGTTCCAGGTAGCGAATCTTTAACAACAACATCCTAGCCAGATACAACCACCAAGCCCGATACACTTCTATGCCGGATACAATCACCAAGCCGGATACACCTCTGAGCCGGATACAACCACCAAGCCGGATACACCTCTGAGCCGGATACAACCACCAAGCCGGATACACCTCTGAGCCGGATACAACCACCAAGCCGGATACACCTCTAAGTCGGATACAATCGTAAGCCGGTGGCGATAACAGCCATTAAAACTGGCTCCACTTCCGGATTGTGTTCCCAATATTCCAGTGTTTCTGTGAATGAGATATTGACAATGAAAATAGAAAATAATGAACGGATTATTACCTTTGTCAATTCGACGCAAAAAAAACCTGCTCATTATAATGAAAATGGTCTTGGCGCGTATGTAAATTAGGCACCGAAACTTTTTTTTTTTGGGGGGAGGGAGATGAAATTGATTTTCCGCGAATTGTCTCGCTTTTTGAAGAGCTGAAGAGTGGTTTAAGCGGCGACTCGTCGCCCCCAGGGTAGTTAGAGGTCAGGGTGTATCATGGCGTATAATGTATGAGGAAAGTCAGGGGCCAGATTCACGAAAGCACTTACGCAAGCACTTACGAACGTGAACAACTTTCCTCAATCTTTGACGGCTTTGCTTGCATTTATTAAACAGTTTACAAGCATGAAAACGTCCCATTCAACTGTTGTTATTGTTATAAACAGCCTCCTGGTGCTTCGGGGCTCATTAACTGTTTAATAATTGGAAACAAAGCCGTCAAAGCTTATGAAAAGATGTACAGGTTCGTAAGTGTTTGCGTAAGTGCTTTCGTGAATCTGGCCCCAGATCTAGTAACACTACAGGTTTGTGAGTCAAAACAACAACCATTTCATTTACGGTAAAAGGAGAAATGCTTGGAGTGACTGTGTGTACATGCGGCTCAGGCTTGGGTACAAATATTACTGGGAATATGGGATAGATGTTCATGGTAATGACACCAAGTGTAAACTATGTGGTAGGTTAAAGTCTCACACCCTGGCCCATTATGTTCTTGATTGTCCGTTGATTAATGTATAAAGAAACGCTGAGATAAGGACTGTTCCTGAACAAATAGCCTGGATGTGTCACAACGGAAAGATTGATGATATTCTGGAGAGATTCAAGAATTTTGCACCAAGACTGGCTTGTCTTGTTGGACCACGACCCCCTCCTGGCTTGTCTTGTTGGACCACGACCCTCTCCTGGCGTGTCTTACTGGACCACGACCCTCTCCTGGCTTGTCTTGTTGGACCACGACCCTCTCCTGGCGTGTCTTACTGGACCACGACCCTCTCCTGGCCTGAGCATCTGATTCGAAGCTATTTTGGCCTAACGTTAAGCTTACCTGTCCAACTGAGCACTATGCTCATTCGTCCACAGAACCGTCCAAATTAAGGTGCATATAGTGACGAGACGGGCTTATGTGACGACGACGACTCGACCTGTGACGACT
>NC_059608.1:1388999-1408999 GCF_020424385.1 Procambarus clarkii | reverse complement strand
TCAAGAAAGTCACTCCATCAGCCATCATTCGTTCCTAAGATGACGCTCGTCTGATTCGCTGACTTGCTCGCTCCAGTCACAGATGGGCGTGAAATCAAGCAACCAGGCCATGTGAAGGCTCCTGTTGATCCTTATGTCATAGTTACGTAACGTTAAAGTTAGCTTCTTGTTAATTGATACAGATAATGAGCTCATTAAATAAATGATTCTCTAGTGACAGGCGTAAGATGAGGTGATGTGGGATAACAGCTCTAACTTGCAGCTTCACTACGCTCATCAGTGACATTCTTAATGAACCCTAGACTTAGTTTAAATACAGGAGGGGAGAGAGAGAGAGAGAGAGAGAGAGAGAGAGAGAGAGAGAGAGAGAGAGAGAGAGAGAGAGAGACAGAGACAGAGACAGAGAGAGAGAGACAGAGAGAGAGAGAGAGTATGTGTGAGAGAGAGTCACTGACAGAAGATAGAGAGAAAAGGATAGACAGAGATGCTGTTGCCATAGCGACTGCTTGTCTCCGTACACCTGAGTGTAACTCTTCCTCTTAACCCAAAACATTTCCTTAACATCTGCAACATCCCCTCACTAATGCCACTAACACCTGCAACATTCAATCACCAAATCCGTAACACTTGCAACATCCCCTCACTAAAGTCCCTAACACCTACAATATCCCCTCACTAAAAATATATATATGCATCAGAAAACTCTTTACCCCTAGAAGGACTCGAACCTGGACAGCCAGGCTCCATGCCCTAGCATTGTCCCTCTTACAGCTGTGCATATCCTTGTCGAATGTCCTGACTTCCAGGACGAACGGACGAAATGCATAAGGACGAATATCTTTATGCATTTCTGTTCTCATATTGGCATCCTCAGTGATATTTTGCGCCCTCTGATTATTCCGCACATTTGATGATGCTACATAGCCTTCCTGGCTTGATGCCTTCTTTGATAATTGCTTACTAGAATAGCAAGTAATTTTTCAATTACTCTCGACAGTGAAGAAAAACGTAAGAAATATTGAGAAGATTTGTGTTTGAATCATATATATATATATATATATATATATATATATATATATATATATATATATATATATATATATATATATATATATATATATGCGAACAAGCCTGAATGGTCCCCAGGACATATGCAACTGAAAACTCACACCCCAGAAGTGACTCGAACCCATACTCCCAGAAGCAACGCATCTGGTATGTACAAGACGCCTTAATCCACTTGACCATCACGACCGGACATAATGAGGTGATAGCCGAGGCTATTTGAACCACCCCACCGCCGGCACTCGGATAGTTATCTTGGGCATAGCATTTTACCAAATCACCTCATTCTTTGGGGCAACACGTGAGGAACACAAATGCGAACAAGCCTGAATGGTCCCCAGGACATATGCAACTGAAAACTCACACCCCAGAAGTGACTCGAACCCATACTCCCAGAAGCAACGCATCTGGTATGTACAAGACGCCTTAATCCACTTGACCATCACGACCGGACATAATGAGGTGATAGCCGAGGCTATCACTTCTATCACTAGAAGAGTCACTTCTGGGGTGTGAGTTTTCAGTTGCATATGTCCTGGGGACCATTCAGGCTTGTTCGCATTTGTGTTCCTCACGTGTTGCCCCAAAGAATGAGGTGATTTGGTAAAATGCTATGCCCAAGATAACTATCCGAGTGCCGGCGGTGGGGTGGTTCAAATAGCCTCGGCTATCACCTCATTATGTCCGGTCGTGATGGTCAAGTGGATTAAGGCGTCTTGTACATACCAGATGCGTTGCTTCTGGGAGTATGGGTTCGAGTCACTTCTGGGGTGTGAGTTTTCAGTTATATATATATATATATAATATGTATTATAAAAGGTTGTGAGGGTACTACCTCTGATGCAAATGTGGGGGACCCATAGCCTCGGAGAAGAAAATAAGGAGTATTCAGAGAAGACCTTGTGGATTCTCATTGAACACTTTAATATTTTCTTCTCCTACCACCCACATTCTTTTGTATATACACACATATATGTTTCTTTTATTTAAACTTTGTTACAAAAAAGAAGTTACACATAGGGAACAAAGATGATTATCATAATTTGTCAAGTTCCTCCAGTTCCTCAGATGGCGGGCAGTAACCCTGAATGCAGTGCGCATTTTCCCTCTGTATCGCCACGCTGAGGCGCTGGAAAAGGAAGTTGGTAACTCTAGGGTCTCTTGTTGTTTCAATTAGCCTAGAACCCAGTTCCTTAAAAAAACTGGAGGCACTCTTACCTCAGGCGCCGAGTGTCTCAGAAGCAATGGGGACAAAATTGTAGTGGTGATACAGTTCTCTGTGCTTACGGGATTTGGCTGATTCCCTGTGAGTGGCAGCGCCACCTGGTTGTGCAACACTGAGGTTAATGTAGGTGTTAGCCAGGGTTGATACGCACGTGTAGTCCCATACCAACTGCTTGCCATTCTTCCAGGGGTTCACTGTGATACCATCCGGGCGACCAATAAGAGCATCAGAGTTACGGGGCGTTAGGTAACGGGGCTCTCTTTCAGCTGGGCATCCAGCTGTGGTGAGGCTCCTCTTGATGATGTCGTTAACTTCACTGTGCCTCGAGTGCCATCCCCCTGTGCTTTGGCAGCGTAGGCCATGGTGGCCATACCTGTCAGCCACCACCTCGCCGCAAATACACCTATATCTGGTGTGGATTGGGGCAGCAAGGCGGAGGGCGTGTGGTGTGAGAGTGTGTGTGTGTGTGTGTGTGTGTGTGTGTGTGTGTGTGTGCGTGCGTGCGTGCGTGTGTGTGTGTGTGTCTGCCCTCTCCCCACCCCCCGGGTCGTGTACTTCACTACTTCATCTGATGATGTCATACCCAAGTCCCCCCCCCCCCCCACCACACTCCACCTGTTCCAGGTATCCCATTAAACATTTTCTTAGATATTTTCAGTAAGTCATTTTCTGTCATTGTCTCGCTCGTTGCCTTTAATTCCATCAGATAATCCTCCAATTAACTTAAAATCTATTATAAGAAAATTGCTTGAATCGATTATCGCCAAGCCACTCAGCGCGTCTATTGTAAGCAAATTGCTGGAATCGATAGATGTAAACACCATTCATTTACAGTGTGTAAAATATTGGGGTCCGCATCAGGCAGCCATTTTCGGGTTTGTAACACATTTCCGCTCATTATTTTCACAGTATATTTCAAGTATTTGATGGTGGAAAGGACTGAGACATTCTTCGCTTTGATTTTAAACAAAGCCTTTGATAGTGTGGCGTAGAACAGAGTAATTACAATGGTAGGGGAGTAATGGGGGAGGGGGGGGGGGAGGTTTGTTTGAAATAGGCCATGGTTATTTCAAAGCTAACAAAGGGGTTTGCGTAAACGGAGTGAAGTCCTAATGGGCTAATGGGGAGAAAAACGAATAAGCAAATTGTAGCGGCAATTGGAGTGCCTCGTCACTGTCTTCTGGAACTGCTGTTGTTTATCACAGACACAAAAACACACACGGAAACAAATGGGCATTTTATTTAACCCCCTAATGCACCTGTTCACCTAGCAGTATATAGGTACCTGGGAGTTAGACAGCTGCTACGGTCTGCTTCCTGGGTGAATATATGTGTGGGGGCGTGAGCACGGACCAATGGGTGGGCGTGCGTGTACGTGTGTGTCTGTGGGCGTGTACGTGTGTGTGTGTGTGTGTGTGTGTGTGTGTGTGTGTGTGTGTGTGTGTGTGTGTGTGTGTGTGTGTGTGTGTGTGTGGGCGTGTACGTGTGTGTGTGTGTGTGCGTGTGGGCGTGTGTGAGGCCGGGCGGGGCGGCCATCTTCACTTATGCATGCTGTATTTGCGCGGTTTGTTGACAGTAATTTTGTTGCAGCAGCCTTCACACTGGAGCCCCCGGTGTTGAGCAGGTGTGTACTCGCCTATATGTGTTGAGCAGGTGTGTACTCGCCTATATGTGTTGAGCAGGTGTGTACTCACCTATATGTGTTGAGCAGGTGTGTACTCACCTATATGTGTTGAGCAGGTGTGTACTCACCTATATGTGTTGAGCAGGTGTGTACTCGCCTATATGTACTAACGACTACGTCTGCTAGTAGCACGAGCTTCACCTCCTGGGCCCCAAACTCCTGCCTTGTCTCCCTTACACACCTGCCTTCAATGGTGATCTGGTTGGTGTCAGACGCTTTAATAACCTCCCTCGGTGATCAACCAGGCTGTGATTCATACGTCAGACTGCGAGCAGCCGCGTCTAACAGTCTGGTTGACCAGACCACCGACCTGCAGGATGCCTGGTCAGAGACCGGGCCGCGCGGGGCCCTCGGAACCAGCGCACGGCACCCGTCGTTCGACACATATCTCAGTGTCCGACAGTCTCGTGAGACACATAGATACATGTCGGATGTTATAGTGACACATTCTCTCGCTATCCAGCATTCCTACAGCCCATTTAATCCTGTTATCAATCGTCCTCAACTCCGCCATCAGCTGAGAGAGAGAGAGAGAGGTTTCCAGATTCTGGACATTCCAGCTGAGGCTATCAGTCGGCTCGACAGGAATCCTGGGAATGGAGGTGAAGCTCCACAACTTCCCAGGAATGTCTTGTTTATCCCAACTATGCCGATGTCGGTAATTAACACAGGTGTGTGCCTGGGGGTGCGCTTGTGTGTGCCTGGGGGTGCGCTTGTGTGTGCTTTTAAAACGGCGTGCTTTATCTCTTGGGCCCCCTGCCATACTGTAGTTCCCTTCTGTGTGTGTGTGGGGGGGGTTACTGTATCGCAGCTTCTGTGGGATTACAAAACATGGCTACAGTTTCCGTGTGTCCCTGTGTTGTGATTTATTTAGTAATTCGGTAATAATTCTGTTAATATGTAATGTCAATACAGACATATTTCAATGACTATGTAATGAAGCTTGGGACCATAATTCGGATATAAACTGTAATTCGGATACGACGCGTGCGCGTGCGCGCTCCAGTGGAAACTGTTGATAAATTATTTTACATAATCGAGTCTCTTCCCCTTTGGGTAATTTACACTGGTCTAGCTGAGTAGGTAAATGTGCTTACTCACACTGCCTAATTAGTCTGTCAGTTATGTATATTATTCTTTTAAACCGCTAATATTGGGGGATTTTTTTTAGCGGGGTAGCGGGGGGGGGGCGTTGTCCCCTGTCTCCTGTTCCCGCCTCCATAGGTAAAAACTTAGCTTGGATAGGATTGGTTAAATTTGGTTAGATTTAGCTTCTTATAGGCTAAATTAAAATCAATTTGAGTAGGATAGGGTAAATTTAAAAAAAAATTAGCTAAATTTAGTTAGTAAAAAAAAATAGGAAAAAATTGGTAGGTTAGGTTAGATTAGTATAGTATAGGTTAGGTAACATTAGGACTATAGCAGGATGTGGATATGGAACTGCCTTGGGTTAATTCGGGTGAGAATAAGCTAAATTTGATTTACATTTAGGTTAGATTTAGTTTCTGTGTGAAAATATGAGGATGAATTTGGTTTGGTTAGGTAAAATTTGGTTAGGTTAAATTTGGTTAGGTTTATTTAAATGTAGGTTCTGTTAGGGTAAAATTGGATGGAACAGGCTATATGTGATTGAATTTGCCTTACGATAGGATAGTTGGAATAGGAGGGTGAGTGAGTGGAGAAACACATCGTATATATGTGATTTGTGAGCGTGTGTGTGTATGTGCTTCTTTTGTGTTTGTGAATGGATATATATATACGTGTTAGTGTAGTTGTTTGTGTGTGTTAAACTATTTCCTAAACTTGTATTTATTAAATAGGAGAACAGGCAACACTGATGGTCGAGCCAGTTGGTGTGTTTAACACACGCGATGATCTGGTAAGACTTAAGAGTGATTAATATTTCTGGTACAAATACTTTTGATGGAGGACGGGCTTAAATATATAATATATTGTGGGGCAACGATTGCGTATAGGTTTGTTAATTGTCATGCATAAATATTACTTACTGCCAAGGAGCCAGATTCACGAAAGCACTTACGCAAACACTTACGAACCTGTACATCTTTTCTCAATCTTTGGCAGTTTTGTTTCCAATTATTAAACAGTTAATGAGCTCCGAAGCACCAGGAGGCTGTTTATAACAATACCAACAGTTATATGGGGAGTTTTCATGCTTGTAAACTGTTTAATAAATATAACCAAAGCCATCAAAGATTGAGGAAAGATGTACACGTTCGTAAGTGCTTGCGTAAGTGCTTTGTTGAGTCTGGCCAAGGTGAGTTGACAACAAAAATTGAATTGAAAGCTTGGATCAATTATTGAGATGAATAGGTCTTCTGCAGGTTCCTTCATTCTTAGTTTGTTGGAAGAGTCGACGTGCAGTCGCCAAGGACCGACAAATATTTGGAGCCTATGACACGCGAAACAAAAATATATTTGGCATCAGTAAACAATCTTAGCAAACGGATTGAACGGTTTAGGCTTCAACTTCTCAGTCCCATCTTTCAAACCTTTCTTCGTAGTTTATTGGAATGATTATTCACTCGTGTTATTATATATTTTGAACATTTTAAAACCGAATATTGAACTGACATAGAGAACTTCATCCTCTGATCTATATTACATTTATATGTGACTCTTTAAGCTGAGTATGTTCTTTCTATCTCTCTCACTCAACTGTGTCTCCATTTTCCATCTATTCATCTCTTCGAATACGTGTTCTCTGTGTACTTGATCAATTAGAATCTTGTATGTCGTTATCATGTCTCCTGTTCCTTCTTTACTCTTGTGTGATGAGATACAGGTATGTGCCAAGGGTTGAAAGGGTCTCTAGAGCTTGAAGCATTGACTGACAACATCCTTCAGCGTGGTTGAGCGCCTTGAGCGCCCTTTGACTAACTACCTTCCCTAGCGTCGATGCCACCAACTGAAGCAGTATTGTAGGAAGGGCGAGAGAGTCATTTGACAGATATGAAGACACAAGGGAGTGTTTCGGCCACTTCTGCTTTAATTGTTCTCATTCACGTTCCGAGAAACTGTATTCACCTAGTTGTATTCACCTAGTTGTATTCACCTAGTTGTATTCACCTAGTTGTATTCACCTAGTTGTGCTTGGGGCGTTGAGCGAGCGAGCTCTTTCGGCTCGTCTCTCAACTGTTAATCAATCAACTGTTACTAACTACTATTTTTTTTTTTGCTACACACACACACACACCCAGGAAGCAGCCCGTAACAGCTGTCTAACTCCCAGATACCTATTTATTGCTAGGTAACAGGGGTATCAGGGGGAAAGAAACTGCCCATTTTATTTCCGCCGTCACCGGGGATCGAACTCGGACCCTAGGATTACGAAAACAGAGCGATGTCCACTCAGCTATCAGCCCCCCCCCCCCACACACACACACACACACGCGCGCGTGTGTGTGTGTGTGTGACCGCGGAACAAGCTCCAGCTCGCGATGAGTCACAATAACGTGGCTGAAGTATGTTGACCAGACCACACACTAGAAGGTGAAGGGACGACGACGTTTCGGTCCGTCCTGGACCATTCTCAGTCGATCGACTTGAGAATGGTCCAGGACGGACCGAAACGTCGTCGTCCCTTCAATTTCTAGTGTGTGGTCTGGTCAACAAGCTCCAGCTCGAGAGCCCCGTCATGTAGCCACTGTAATTGGTGCAGTTTTCCCTTCTCGATATTCCAATAATCTGTCATACTTGCTCTTGAAGCCTTGAGTGGCCGCCGCTTTCTCCACTTTCCATTTAAGATGTAGAGGAGCTCCTCCAGTTGCTTGTATCTTCATGTGCAGGAAATAGGGAACACAGGTGGAAACTGAGTACCCACATGAGCCACAGGGACGTTAGTAGGAACTTTTTCAGTGTCAGAGTAGTTAACGGATGGAATGCATTAGGCAGTGATGTGGTGGAGGCTGACTCCATACACAGTTTCTAGTGTAGATATGATAGAGCCCAATAGGCTCAGGAATCTGTACACCAGTTGATTGACGGTTGAGAGGCGGGACCAAAAAGCCAGAGTTCAACCCCGGAAAGCACAACTAGGTGAGCACACACACATAGTATGGTGTAAATAGTAAATTCTAAATACATACACATTGGGTCCTCGCGGCTGGGTGGACAGCGCTCGGGAGGGGGGTCGTAGTCCTAAAGATCCGGGTTCGATTCCCGGCGAAGGCGGAAGCAAATAGGCAGAGTTGGTTTCATCCTGATGCCACATTTTCAGAACCACCTCACGCGATCTGAGCTCCCTACAAGAAGCAACTAAGCCTGAGACAACATAATAGTATACTCAGGTGCTGATCTGCCTTACCCCACGGGGTATATCCGAGGCTCTCAATCATTCCTTTCCATCCTTGCTGAACCCTGCAGGCGAGGAGTCACTATAACGTGGCTGACGTATGTTGACCAAACCACACACTAGAAGGTGAAGGGACGACGACGTTTCGGTCCGTCCTGGACCATTCGCAACTCCCTACAGCAGTCCCTTGCTGAACCCTACTCTTCTGTCCGCCAGTCTTACAGGGGAATGTTACCAAGTTCACTTGAGCCTTCTGGGGCCAGCTAGACGCGATCAAGCTCGCTGCAACATCCCTGTTCGTTAGTTCATCAGGTTCATCAGGAATATTCTAAACAAAGCACAGGAACGTAGTATACCATACAAATTGAATAGATCGAATACTAATGACCCAAAGTGGATAACAAAGAATTTGAAGAACCTTATAGGTAAAAAGAGAGATTGGTACAAAAGGATTAAAAATGGGAAGGTCACTTTAGAACAGGAATTCGTACAACTGGTTAGAAATGTTAAAAAAGAGATAAGGAAAGCAAAAAAAAAAACTATGAAGTTCGTATAGCAGGGCAAGCAAAGACAAATCCTAAAGGTTTTTTTCAGTTATATCGTACTAAGACTAGGGAAAGGATAGGTCCATTAAAAACTGAGACAGGTCAAATAACAGATAGTGATGAAGAGATGAGTAGTATTTTTAATAAATATTTTGTATCTGTATTTACTAAAGAGGAACTTAACAATATGCCTTCAGCCGAACCAATATGCCTTCAGCCCTATGTGGGTGGGGACGAGGACAGGTTGACGAGTTTAGCAGTTACCAGGGAGGATGTTCTTAAACAAATAGTAAAACTCAAACCAAACAAATCCCCAGGGCCGGATGAAGTGTTTGCCAGGGTGCTTAAAGAATGCAAAGAGGAGCTTTGCGACCCACTGTTAACCATATTTAATAAATCAATAGAGTCAAGCAGAGTGCCAGAGTTTTGGAAAGTTGCTAATGTGATACCAGTTTTTAAGAAAGGAGATAGATCACTTGCGTCTAACTATCGACCAATTACCAACAGTTTTATAAGAGTTCAACCATCTGGGTTGTTCAGTGTAATAGAGATTAATTGTTCAATTTAAACCCTGCTTAGTAAATTTAATAAACCTGGCGGAGTAATAATTACTAGCCTAGGTCAGTCTTTAGCGGAGGACAGGTTAGTCAGTGTGGATTCTGGCAGCAACTGGAGAGGTCAACCATTCTCACCTCTCTACAGATAAGCACTCCATCATCAGCATAACCAAATTAGAAAGGTTAAATATCCCAAAAGGAATCCACAGGGAAATAGCAGTTAGGTTATATAGACTACGTCTAGGTTACAGATGCAACTGGGAGATTGGTGAACCCCGACAGAGAGAGTGCATCTTCTGCCAAAGTGTCACAGAAAAGCCATTACTTCACTATCTTCTGGAATGTGAAGCAACCAGTGACCTTAGAAGAGCTTTAAGAGTTCCTGAATCTTGCAGTGGCCACCCTGAAGCCATCAACACAGCCACTCTCCTGGTCAACAAAGGTGTCCAGCAGCTGGAGACCCTCATAAAGACTGTCAAGCAGTATCCTCCCCCGCGATAACAGCTTGACGATTAAATGCAACCTCAGAATACTGAAAAGAATTACTGAACAAAAAATTGAACACTTACCCGCTATTCATGCCCATGCCACCTGTTGGGTGGCTTAAGTAATATCTATCAGTCATCAGCAGTTCATCGACTGGTTTCATAGTAAAGGTAAAAGTTGCTGAGTTTTGGTATAGGGAAATGATGTGCCTCAATAGGGAATATTAAAAAGTTTTTCCTAAGTCATGTTAGGCAGTGTTAAGTCAGGGAGTGATTTTTTATTAGTTTTTTTTAAGATTTGCATAAATAAATTATTAGATTGTTCCTCGCTAGAAAACCAAGTACGACGTCACGAGGCTGTAGAATCTTAGCCCATCGAGCGGTTAAGACCACGTGACGTGGGACTCGGCTGAGAGAGTTAGCTCTGGCGTCCCTTGGAATTAAGTTTAAGTAAGCATATTCACGGACAGGGTAAAGGACAGAGCTAACACCCGTCCCGTGTTACATCAACACGGAGGAGAGGTGAGCTCCCTTTGGTGTTTTAACGACATTTGTCGTGTCCACAAGACGGCAAGATTGGTCGCTGGACACTCGCACTACCCTGCAGGGAAGCCGACCGGACAGCACGCTGGACTTGTGATCCTGTGGTCCTGGGTTCGATCCCAGGCGCCGGCGAGAAACAATGGGCAGAGTTTCTTTCACCCTATGCCCCTGTTACCTAGCAGTAAAATAGGAACCAATAGGTACCTGGGGTGTTAGTCAACTGTCACGGGCTGCTTCCTGGGGGTGGAGGCCTGGTCGAGGACCGGGCCGCGGGGACACTAAAGCCCCGAAATCGTCCCAAGATAACCTCAAGATAACCCTCGTTCAGGGACAGAAGTCCTGGACATCAAGACTGTGGGTCAAGGATTTTTAGACCTAGTTAGTCTTCCTAGCCTAACGGTTTTAACATAAAATGAGGTTTATCGTGTCATCTTGTGAACGACGTAACTATGCACAACGGTGCATTGTGAACCCGTTGCTCAAAACAAATTTGCAACAACGATTTGTAATCAAACAAAGTTGTTAGGGTGTGTTGAAGTTGTAGTGAGTGCTTCATTGTTGCCAGGAGTTTCACTCATTAGGCTGAGGCCTGTCAAGCCGTTGGCAAATAATTTTGATACTAGTTCAGTCATTGTGGTGTTGATGAGCTCAGTTGATGTTGCGACAGACGTGATCTCTGTGTCTCCTGCATGCTGTCCCCTCAAGTTGTCTGTCCCCCTCAGGCTGCCTGTCCCCTCAAGTTCCCTGTCCCCTCAAGTTGCCTGTCTTCTGAGTCTGTTTGTCCCCTCAGTCTGTGTCTTCATGCACTTGATCCCCCTCAGCGCAACACTTGATTTCCAAGGTAGTTATATCACTTGTTGTTGCCATGGTGACGGCTTGTTCGTCGCCAGCCATCTGTGTTGCCATGGTGATGGCAGCATCTGAACTGTCCCGCCTGTTGAGGGGGGAGGGGGGAGAAGGGAAGGGGTAAATGGGGGATAGAAAGGGATGGGGGGGGGGGGAAGAGAGGAGGGGGGAAAGAGGAGATGGAAGATGGAGTAGGAACAGGGGGGAAGGAATGAGGTGAGGGGGGGGCGGGGGGGGGGGAATGGGGTTTGAGTGAATGAGTACTTTTTTTTTTTTTTGACACAGATGAATACAAAAACAGACGACAGCTGACTCCTGTCAGCAGACCGACAGCTGACTCCTGTCAGCAGACCGACAGCTGACTCCTGTCAGCAGACTGACAGCTTTCCCGTCCCATAGTTCGAGGTTGATGAGGTGTATGAGTGTCTCTGGGCTCTCCGTGCTCAGTACTGTGAGGTTACTAATGATGACATGTGTCTAATTGTCTTAATATCTAATTGACTAATTATCTGCCTCATTTGGTCGTGACGCTCGCTGCTCCGGGGGCGGTGTTGTTGTTTTTCTTTGCTCCTGTGTCCTGGTTGTTCTTGTCGCAAAAATTATTATTAATACTGTTCTTGTCGCAAATACCAGACACAAGTCTGATCTGTTATTGTAATCGTGCACACGACACTACTCTTGCTACTGCTATAACTAGTAGTAGTAGTAGTCCTAGTAGTCCTAGTAGTCCTAGTATCAGTGGTGTAAAGCCTTTGGTTGGGTAACAATTTGTATATTAGGGGACTAAAAAAATAAACTGAAATAAAAAAATCCAAATTGAGAAAATTAAGTGGAATGGATAATATGGATTACCTCTCGCACTTACCTAACTTGTGCATGTTTTCCTGGTCATGGCGGCTGTGTTTACATTTATTAAAGTGTTTACGAGCTTGGGACCGTTTACAACCCAAGGCTTTTATTGTTGTAAACAACGTGGTATAGTGTATTCATCTAGTTGTGCTTGCGGGGGTTGAGCTCTGGCTCTTTGGTCCGCCTCTCAACTGTCAATCAACAGGTGTACAGGTTCCTGAGCCTACTGGGCTCTATCATATCTACATTTGGAACTGTGTATGGAATCAGCCTCCACCACATCACTGCCTAATGCATTCCATTTGTCTACTACTCTGACACTGAAAAAATTCTTTCTAATATCTCTTTGGCTCATTTGGGCACTCAATTTCCACCTGTGTCCCCTAGTGCGTGTGCCCCTTGTGTTAAATAGTCTGTCTTTATCTACCCTATCAATTCCTCTGAGAATCTTGTATGTGGTGATCATGTCCCCCTCTAACTCTTCTGTCTCCCAGTGACGTGAGGTTTAATTCCCATAGTCTCTCCTCGTAGCTCATACCCCTCAGCTCGGGTACTAGTCTGGTGGCAAACCTTTGAACCTTTTCCAGTTTAGTCTTATGCTTGACTAGATATGGACTCCATGCTGGAGCCGCATACTCCAGGATTGGTCTGACATATGTGGTATTCAAAGTTCTGAATGATTCCTTACACAAGTTTCTAAAGGCCGTTCTTATGTTGGCCAACCTGGCATATGCCGCTGATGTTATCCTCTTGATATGGGCTTCGCGGGACAGGTCTGGCGTGATATCAACCCTCAGGTCTTTCTCTCTCTTCGACTCTTAAAGTATTTTATCTCCCAAATGATACCTTGTATCTGGTCTCCTGCTCCCTACATCTTTCTTCATTACATTACATTTGCTTGGATTAAACTCTAACAACCATTTGTTCAACCATTCCTGCAGCCTGTCCAGGTCTTCTTGAAGCCTCAAGCTGTCCTCCTCTGTCTTAATCCTTCTCATAATTTTGGTGTCGTCAGCAAACATTGAGAGGAATGAGTTTATACCCTCTGGGAGATTATTTACGTATATAAGAAACAGGATAGGTCCGAGTACAGAGCCCTGTGGGACCCCGCTGGTGACTTCACGCCAATCTGAGGTCTCACCCCTCACTATAACTCTCTGCTTCCTATTGCTTAGGTACTCCCTTATCCACTGGAGCACCTTACCAGTTACTCCTGCCTGTTTCTCCAGCTTATGCATCAGCCTTTTATGGGGTACTGTGTCAAAGGCTTTCCGACACTCCAAGAAAATGCAGTCCGTCCATCCTTCTCTTTCTTGCTTAATCTTTGTCACCTGATCGTAGAATTCTATTAAGCCAGTAAGGCAAGATTTACCCTCCCTGAACCCATGTTGATGGGTTGTCACGAAGTCTCTTCTCTCCAGATGTGTTACTAGGTTTTTTCTCACGATCTTCTCCATCACCTTGCATGGTATACAAGTCAAGGACACTGGCCTGTAGTTCAGTGCCTCTTGTCTGTCACCCTTGTTGTATATTGGGACCACATTCGCCGTCTTCCATCTTTCTGGTCGATCTCCCTACTGGTCTCCAGTGACCTACTATACACTATGGAGAGTGGCAAGCAAAGTGCTCCTGCACACTCTTTCAATACCCATGGTGAGATTCTGTCTGGGCCAACAGCCTTTCTCACGTCCAGATCCAACAGATGCCTCTTGACCTCATCTCTTGTAATTTCGAACCCTTCTAAGGCCGCCTGGTTCTCTGCCACCTCTCCTAGCGCCGTGACCTCACCTCGTTCTATTGTGAAGACCTCCTGGAACCACTTGTTGAGTTCTGCACACACCTCTCTGTCATTCTCTGTGTACCTGTCCTCACCTGTTCCTTCACTGAGTGTGTGTGTGTGTGTGTGTGTGTGTGTGTGTGTGTGTGTGTGTGTGTGTGTGTGTGTGTGTGTACTCACCTATTTGTACTCACCTATTTGTGCTTGCGGGGGTTGAGCTTTGGCTCTTTGGTCCCGCCTCTCAACTGTCAATCAACTGGTGTACAGATTCCTGAGCCTACTGGGCTCTATCATATCTACATTTAAAACTGTGTATGGAGTCAGCCTCCACCACATCACTGCCTAATGCATTCCATCCGTTAACTACTCTGACACTGAAAAAGTTCCTTCTAACGTCTCTGTGGCTCATGTGGGTACTCAGTTTCCACCTGTGTCCCCTTGTTCGCGTCCCACCAGTGTTGAATAGTTTATCCTTGTTTACCCGGTCGATTCCTCTGAGGATTTTGTAGGTTGTGATCATGTCTCCCCTTACTCTTCTGTCTTCCAGTGTCGTAAGGTGCATTTCCCGCAGCCTTTCCTCGTAACTCATGCCTCTTAGTTCTGGGACTAGTCTAGTGGCATACCTTTGGACTTTTTCCAGCTTCGTCTTGTGCTTGACAAGGTACGGGCTCCATGCTGGGGCCGCATACTCCAGGATTGGTCTTACATATGTGGTGTACAAGATTCTGAATGATTCCTTACACAGGTTCCTGAACGCTGTTCTGATGTTAGCCAGCCTCGCATATGCCGCAGACGTTATTCTTTTTATGTGGGCTTCAGGAGACAGGTTTGGTGTGATATCAACTCCTAGATCTTTCTCTCTGTTCGTTTCATTAAGTACTTCATCTCCTATTCTGTATCCTGTGTTTGGCCTCCTATTTCCACCACCTAGTTTCATTACTTTGCATTTACTCGGGTTGAACTTCAACAGCCATTTGTTGGACCATTCACTCAGTCTGTCTAGGTCATCTTGTAGCCTCCTACTATCGTCCTCAGTTTCAATCCTCCTCATAATTTTTGCATCATCGGCAAACATTGAGAGAAACGATTCTATACCCTCTGGAAGATCATTTACATATATCAGAAACAGTATAGGTCCAAGGACTGACCCCTGCGGTACTCCACTCGTAACGTCTCGCCAATCTGAGACCTCACCCCTCACACTGACTCGTTGTCTCCTGTTACTTAGGTACTCCTGTATCCAACGGAGTACCTTCCCTTTCACTCCAGCCTGCATCTCCAGTTTTTTCACTAGCCTCTTGTGTGGCACTGTGTCAAAGGCTTTCTGACAATCCAAAAATATGCAGTCTGCCCACCCTTCTCTTTCTTGCCTTATTTTTGTTGCTTGGTCGTAGAATTCAAGTAACCCTGTGAGGCAGGACCTGCCATCCCTGAATCCATGTTGATGCTGTGTTACAAAGTTCTTTCGCTCCAGGTGCTCCACTAGCTTTCTTCGCACAATCTTCTCCATCATCTTGCATGGTATGCAGGTTAGGGACACTGGTCTGTAATTCAGTGCCTCCTGTCTATCCCCTTTCTTGTATATCGGGACTACGTTAGCTGCTTTCCAAATTTCTGGCAGTTCCCCTGTTGCCAGTGATTTGTTATACACTATGGAGAGTGGCAGGCACAGTTCTTCTGCTCCTTCCTTTAGTATCCAAGGGGAGATTCCATCTGGGCCTATAGCCTTTGTCACATCCAATTCTAGTAAACACTTCCTTACTTCCCCGCTGGTAATCTCAAACTCTTCCAGTGGTTCCTGGTTAGCTATTCCCTCTTACCTCTACCTCCTCACTCTTCTACCTCCCGACTGTTACCTCTTCCCTCCATCATTCCAAAAAGCTGTGTGTGTGTGTGTGTACTCACCTAGTTGTACTCACCTAGTTGTGTTTGCGGGGGTTGAGCTCTGGCTCTTTGGTCCCGCCTCTCAACCGTCAATCAACAGGTGTACAGATTCATGAGCCTATCGGGCTCTGTCATATCTACACTTGAAACTGTGTATGGAG
Organism: Procambarus clarkii; assembly: GCF_020424385.1. NCBI lineage: Eukaryota > Metazoa > Arthropoda > Malacostraca > Decapoda > Cambaridae > Procambarus > Procambarus clarkii. The sequence goes on along the minus strand of NC_059608.1, from coordinate 1,393,063 downwards.
TCAGCCTCCACCACATCACTTCCTAATGCATTCCATTTGTCAACCACTCTGACACTAAAAAAGTTCTTTCTAATATCTCTGTGGCTCATTTGGGCACTCAGTTTCCACCTGTGTCCCCTGTTTCCACCTGTGTGTGTGTGTGTGTGTGTGTGTGTGTGTGTGTGTGTGTGTGTGTGTGTGTGTGTGTGGGGGGTGTGTGTGTGTGTGTGTGTGTGGGTGTGTGTGTGTGTGTGTGTGTGTGTGTGTGTGTGTGTGTGTGTGTGTGTGTGTGTGTGTGTGTGTGTGTGTGTGTGTGTGTGTGTGTGTGTGTGTGTGTGTGTGTGTGTGTGTGTGTGTGTGTGGGTGTGGGTGTGTGTGTGTACACGAGATATCAGACTTGTTAACTAAAGTGTGCATCAAACACATTACTGCGGTTGGTGTGGGTTGAGCCCGAGGGCAGTAACGACACCGCTCTTAACTTTACCCAGCTATCATCATTCCAAAAGGTTTCACACACACACATTGCAAAAGGTTATAATTTGGTAGAGTAGACAACACTGACTCATTATAATATAGACCCATCCACCCCGTCCTCCTCAGGTCCCCAACGTCAAGAAACTATCGTACTAAAGTGTCCCTTATCCTAACCTACCAGAGAACCCAAAACAGAAAACGGGACAGTACGTCAATTCCGCCAGCCGCCACCATTTTCAAGTACGACGACTTTTCTCCTTGGGTAGAGTATACGTCAAAATACGACGTTCTAATACAAGGACAAAATGACCCATCACCGCTCTCTCACCTGGCTTACCTATAAGGTAATCAAGGCAACCTCAGCACTCTTAAGGGAGGGGGGAAAAAGGCAGAACGTGATCTATTATAATATCTTCATCTTAATATCTATCACCTGTAACTTAAGTCAGAATATCTAAATCACAGTGACGTCTTTCCAGTCTCGGAGACTACCTCAATAGACTCGTCACGGTGGCGTGACCATTAACATAAACGGTGAGATCACATTAGGCGTCTTATTGAATTTATTGCAGGTGATTACGAGGCTTATATGCGCAGTTAATAGTGGTGACTGTGACACGGTGAGTGGTGACTGTGGCACAGTGACTCTGGTGACTGTGGCACGGTGACTCTGGTGACTGTGGCACGGTGACTCTGGTGACTGTGACACGGTGACTGGTGACTGTGGCACAGTGACTCTTGATTGTGGCACGGTGACTCTTGATTGTGGCACGGTGACTCTGGTGACTGTGACACGGTGACTGGTGACTGTGACACGGTGACTGGTGACTGTGGCACGGTGACTCTTGATTGTGGCACGGTGACTCTGGTGACTGTGACACGGTGACTGGTGACTGTGACACGGTGACTGGTGACTGTGGCACGGTGACTCGTGACTGTGACACGGTGACTGGTGACTGTGGCACGGTGACTCGTGACTGTGGCACGGTGACTCGTGACTGTGGCACGGTGACTCGTGACTGTGGCACGGTGACTGGTGACTGTGGCACGGTGACTGGTGACAGTGGCACGGTGACTGGTGACTGTGACACGGTGACTGGTGACTGTGGCACGGTGACTCGTGACTGTGGCACGGTGACTCGTGACTGTGGCACGGTGACTCGTGACTGTGGCACGGTGACTGGTGACTGTGGCACGGTGACTGGTGACAGTGGCACGGTGACTGGTGACTGTGACACGGTGACTGGTGACTGTGGCACGGTGACTCGTGACTGTGGCACGGTGACTCGTGACTGTGGCACGGTGACTCGTGACTGTGGCACGGTGACTCGTGACTGTGGCACGGTGACTGGTGACTGTGACACAGTGACTCTGGTGACTGTGGCACGGTGACTGGTGACTGTGGCACGGTGACTGGTGACTGTGACACAGTGACTCTGGTGACTGTGGCACGGTGACTCTTGATTGTGGCACGGTGACTCTGGTGACTGTGACACAGTGACTCTGGTGACTGTGACACGGTGACTCTTGATTGTGGCACGGTGACTCTGGTGACTGTGACACAGTGACTCTGGTGACTGTGACACAGTGACTCTGGTGACTGTGGCACGGTGACTCGTGACTGTGGCACGGTGACTGGTGACTGTGACACGGTGACTCGTGACTGTGGCACGGTGACTCGTGACTGTGGCACGGTGACTGGTGACTGTGGCACGGTGACTCGTGACTGTGGCACGGTGACTCGTGACTGTGGCACGGTGACTGGTGACTGTGGCACGGTGACTCTGGTGACTGTGACACGGTGACTCTGGTGACTGTGACACGGTGACTGGTGACTGTGACACGGTGACTCGTGACTGTGGCACGGTGACTCTGGTGACTGTGACACGGTGACTCTGGTGACTGTGGCACGGTGACTGGTGACTGTGGCACGGTGACTGGTGACTGTGGCACGGTGACTGGTGACTGTGGCACGGTGACTGGTGACTGTGACACGGTGACTCGTGACTGTGACACAGTGACTCTGGTGACTGGCACGGTGACTCGTGACTGTGACACGGTGACTGGTGACTGTGGCACGGTGACTGGTGACTGTGACACAGTGACTCTGGTGACTGGGACACGGTGACTGGTGACTGTGGCACGGTGACTCGTGACTGTGGCACGGTGACTGGTGACTGTGGCACAGTGACTCTGGTGACTGTGGCACAGTGACTCGTGACTGTGGCACGGTGACTGGTGACTGTGGCACAGTGACTCGTGACTGTGGCACGGTGACTGGTGACTGTGGCACAGTGACTCTGGTGACTGTGGCACAGTGACTCTGGTGACTGTGACACGGTGACTCTGGTGACTGTGGCACGGTGACTCGTGACTGTGGCACGGTGACTGGTGACTGTGACACGGTGACTGGTGACTGTGACACGGTGACTCTGGTGACTGTGGCACGGTGACTGTGGCACGGTGACTGTGGCACGGTGACTGGTGACTGTGGCACGGTGACTGGTGACTGTGGCACGGTGACTGGTGACTGTGGCACGGTGACTGGTGACTGTGACACAGTGACTCTGGTGACTGTGGCACGGTGACTCTGGTGACTGTGGCACGGTGACTCTGGTGACTGTGACACGGTGACTCTGGTGACTGTGACACGGTGACTGGTGACTGTGGCACGGTGACTCTGGTGACTGTGACACAGTGACTCTGGTGACTGTGGCACGGTGACTCTGGTGACTGTGACACGGTGACTCTGGTGACTGTGACACGGTGACTCTGGTGACTGTGACACGGTGACTCTGGTGACTGTGGCACGGTGACTCTGGTGACTGTGGCACGGTGACTGGTGACTGTGACACGGTGACTCTGGTGACTGTGGCACGGTGACTCTGGTGACTGTGACACGGTGACTCTGGTGACTGTGGCACGGTGACTCTGGTGACTGTGACACAGTGACTCTGGTGACTGTGGCACGGTGACTCTGGTGACTGTGACACGGTGACTGGTGACTGTGGCACGGTGACTCTGGTGACTGTGGCACGGTGACTCTGGTGACTGTGGCACGGTGACTCTGGTGACTGTGGCACGGTGACTGGTGACTGTGACACAGTGACTCTGGTGACTGTGACACAGTGACTCTGGTGACTGTGACACGGTGACTCTGGTGACTGTGACACGGTGACTCTGGTGACTGTGGCACGGTGACTGGTGACTGTGACACGGTGACTCTGGTGACTGTAACACGGTGACTGGTGACTGTGGCACGGTGACTGGTGACTGTGACACAGTGACTCTGGTGACTGTGGCACGGTGACTCTGGTGACTGTGACACGGTGACTGGTGACTGTGGCACGGTGACTCTGGTGACTGTGGCACGGTGACTCGTGACTGTGGCACGGTGACTCGTGACTGTGGCACGGTGACTGGTGACTGTGACACAGTGACTCTGGTGACTGTGACACAGTGACTCTGGTGACTGTGACACGGTGACTCTGGTGACTGTGACACGGTGACTCTGGTGACTGTGGCACGGTGACTGGTGACTGTGGCACGGTGACTGGTGACTGTGACACGGTGACTCTGGTGACTGTGACACAGTGACTGGTGACTGTGGC
>NC_059608.1:1373999-1383999 GCF_020424385.1 Procambarus clarkii | reverse complement strand
ATGTTTTTTTCATTTCCGGAAAAGGCCAATAGAAAATATTCATAATAGCGATAATTTCTGGACGAGTTTCCCTCCAACGCGACGATTTTTGATCACCAGTGAAGAGTTTATGGGAATTTCCTCTCTACTTTTTATTTTTCATGTAACGATGAATGGAATTTTCGTGTTCTGTGTGGTATCCCTGACTCTTTTTTTTAAGCGTTGGGGAGGGAGGGAGGGAGGGAGGGAGGAGAGAGGGAGGTGGAAAGGACAAAGAGGGAGAGAGGAGGGGACGATTGGGTGAGATATGAAGATAGAATGGAAAGGAAGGAAGAGAGGGAGGGAGGGACTTAGCAGGAAAAAGGGTGAGAGGGGGAGGGATGTACTCTGGTTTGACCCGGTAAATAACATGATTGTATCTTAGCGTGAAACACTTAGCCTGGTGGACACTCATAATTATCTCGTTAAAATACCCCCTAGTATATCTAGGCTCAGGCTTCAGGTGAGCTGAGGTAGGATAACAGCCCTCAGCTTACTGTCTCACTAGGGGCCTCAACACCCGTCATCTGAACAGGTGTTCGTTGACAGAGAGAGAGAGAGAGAGAGAGAGAGAGAGAGAGAGAGAGAGAGAGAGAGAGAGAGAGAGAGAGAGAGAGAGAGAGAGAGAGAGAGAGAGAGAGAGACAGACAGACAGACAGAGAGAGACAGAGAGAGACAGAGAGAGACAGAGAGAGACAGAGAGTAGCAAAATATATATGCCTGGTCTTTTTTGTCACATGCAGTGTTAACACACATACAACAGGTCCGAGCGGCCGAACGGAGAACGAATCTTAGTCCTAATGGCCCTCGTTCGATTCCCGGCCGGAGCAGAAACGAATGTGCAAAGTTTCAGTTACCTGATGCCTCTATTCACCTAATAGTAAAATACGCTCCTGAGAGTTAGACACCTGCTACGGGGTGCATCATGTGTTTAAGTGTAGGTGTTTTAGAGAGAAATATATGCATAATATACGATACAGGAAATTAAATACATTACACAACCGATTGTTAAAAAGGCGGGGCCCATGAGCTAAGAACTCTCTCCTGTAGTCACAAATAATAAGTAACAAACACATATCCTACCAAATACCGCAGGGAATTAACTGGCGGTTAAATGAACACATTTACTGGAATGGGTTCGGATCCAAGCGCTTCAATGGGTTTACCGAAAGGAATTTTTGCTCGAGAAACTTCATCGAATTTGATGAGCAGGTGACAGCTGCCAGGCCCGAGACAGTGCTGGGCTCACTGCCTCGTCTTCACTCCTGAAAGGCTTCCATTAACCTATCACATAAAAGGTTATTTTGAACAACTGGATAGTCAGGCGATGGTGCGAATTGGAGGAGTTTATGTATAGAAAACACCAGACCAGGAGTTTGGGTTGAGGAGAATTGAAAACAATATTAAGGTTCTACAGGATACCATGTTTTATTGGTACCATGTTTTATTGGTACCATGTTTTATTGGTACCATGTTTTATAGGTACCATGTTTTATAGGTACCATGTTTTATTGGTACCATGTTTTATTGGTACCATGTTTTATTGGTACCATGTTTTATTGGTACCATGTTTTATTGGTACCATGTTTTATTGGTACCATGTTTTATTGGTACCATGTTTTATTGGTACCATGTTTTATTGGTACCATGGTTTATTGGTATCATGTTTTATTCGTACCTTGTGATGCGTCGGTACCAACAAGAGCACCAATAACATTCCGAGCACCACAACCCTCCTAATAGAGCCCCGTCGGAACTTCGCAGAAGGGAGCGGCGGTGTGAGGCAGGGACACCCTCACCCCTCACCCCTCACCCCTCACCCTCACACACACACGCACACCGCAATGGGCGAACAATTTACTCATTGGTGTGCAGTGGAACATATTTTCCCAGGCACGAACCCTGAAAAGATGTCTCCCCCTCTCACGTGAGGGATGCCTCTAGTGTCTTGAGTGAGCTGGCAACATTCCTCACTACCCCTGGTGTCTCATCAAACTCCAGCGTCAGCGGGGAGAGATTCTTCACTGTTGAAGAATCAGATGAGTATCGCTCATCTCACCTTTTTCCGAAATCAATACCACGTTTTCTTTGTTTAGGTTTCCAGGCAAAGTATGTCTTAGAAGTGAAAGAGTAACCAAGAAGAGTGATAATGGTGGGGTCGAGGGGCTGGTAACTCACTCGAGACACTCACTCTGGGAGTGGCAGCACGCCACCAAGCAGCTGGACCCACAGAAAGAGGGTCACTTGAGGCAATCGGCTATAGTGCCCCGGCCATAGGCATTCATATAATGCTGCCTTAATGTGACCCCTTACCTTAAGGGTATACCTCCTTTCCTTACACTGTTTGTGTACTCTGTTACTCTTCTTAGACATTGCCCCCTAAACGCTTACCCCCTCAAGCCCTCCCCCCACCGAACACCGTTTGCGTAACGCAATGAAGACGGGATACTCGTGTGTGTAACCAGATCGCACAAATACACTGTTTTTCGTGGGGTAGAGTACCACCCACCTCACCATGCTGCCGCGCTGTTCCCTAACTGTCTTCCCCTCTTCCCTTGCTGACTTCCCGCACTACCCACGACCCACCATTCATGCCAGAAGCCTCGCGAGATGACCTTGAGTGACGGGAAGACAACTGCACAGTTAGTGCACTTGAAATTTCATTCATGGGTTCTCAGTATTTACTCGAACCGGGCACGTGTTCTCCTTATTCTCAGTCTCGTTAATAAGGAAACACGCATATGAGTGTGTGTGTGTGTGTGTGTGTGTGTGTGTGTGTGTGTGTGTGTGTGTGTGTGTGTGTGTGTGTGTGTTTGCGTGCTGCTTGAATGAAGTATATCTTGACAGAAGCTCATGCGAATCTTGTGTTTATCTTAATGCTCTTTACGTGCATTCCGACGACGCACGCAAATGCAGCAGGTTTCTAGTGAGTTGCATATCTATGAGTTCTCATATTCATTACCTTACACTTATTGTTATTGAATTCCAATAACCACTTCTAGAGCCAACACTGCAGCCTCTTACGTCACTTCCCACATTAATTTGATGTGTATTTCTTTTGTTTAACTGTTTAATTTCTAACTTGTTTTTTCTTAAAACTTTACTTATTGCCAAAGATGTCGGTTGAAGATTTGCTTGAAGAATATCCTGGGCGCATAGTGGTGCTTGAACCCTGTTCTGGATTTGCAGTAAGTGTTGCAGATCCGCTTATACTTCTTGCAAGCGTTGGTGTACATGTTGCACATGGGACAAAAGCGTAGGTTGTATACGGCGGATGAAAGGCTCCTTTGTCCAGGTTGCTGAAGGCCATCCGGACGTTGGCCAGATGGCGTTTGCTGCCGACGCCAGTCTGCTAATGTGTGCCTCTGGCATTAGCTTTCTTCTTCTGTTTATTTCCAAGTCTTTCTCAGTTTGTCATGCAAGAATCTGGCGAATCTTACTGTTGAAATTCTGTAAGATTCTGTATCATTCAAGTTAGTTTTCAGTATATCAACGTCCCCCCCCCTCTTTTATGATTGTTGTCTTTAGTTTTTCATCATCAGCAAACATTATTGTGATGGAATCAATTTCTTTTTGTCAGGTCATTGGCGTATATTAGGAACAGGACAGGCCCCAACACCGACCCTTGTGGTACTCCTCACTTCTTTCCAATCTGATGTGATCTCCATCTCTTTGAGACCTTTGGCTTCTTAAGAGGAACTTCCTTCCCTAACTTAGAACTCTTCCAGATACACAAAGGTGTGTTTCTAGCTTGCCAATGTTGGGGTTCCTTGGGTGCGACAGTATCGAATGCTTACAGACAATTAAGGATTTGATATCCGTTATTTTGTAATATTTTTAATTAGTTGTTAAACAAGATTTCTCTTTCTCTGAAGCCATTATTAATGTTAGGAGATAATCTGTTCTAAGTACTCCACGATCTTCTTTTAGGTAAGCGCATTCAGCAGCTTGAAGGGAATACGTGAAAAATTCATGGCTTGTAGTTCACTGGGTATCGTCTTTCCCCCTTGCATATTAGAAAGTATTAGCCGTTTTCTAACAGTTTGGTAAGTCTCTCTTTTTCCAGTGATATAATACAATTATGGCAAGGGGTTGACAGGGTGCTTCAGTCAACTCCTTCAGTATCTACGGTGAGATGTAGTCCTTCTCGCTGTGTTACTTAGGGATTGTAGATCTAGGAGCGGGTACGGTTACCGCCCCGCTCCTGTGCCAGGTAAGTTACGGGCTCACCATAGCCCGTGCTACTTGGAACTTTTTGTTCCCAGTAGCTGAATCTACATTATCAACAACAACAATAGGAGCGGATCAGTTCTCAGCTTGAACACTTCAAGAAGTGTTCAAGCTGTCAGAAGTTATTTGAGACCTTGGTTTACTAATCATTATCTGTGTTTCCTCTCTCTTTTGAGCAGTTCATCCTGGTCTTTGGCGGCTACGTCATTCTGCATTTCACTAGATTTCCAAATTCATATATGATCGTTCGTCGCTCTTACTCGATCATTTACATACTTTGTGATTAATGATTTTCTCTGTTGTCTGAAGTTCTTCCATACTCACATGTTTCTCATGCTTGTCATCCCGTGAGTAATGAATGCACTCTTGGGTTAATGTGTCTCATATGGGAGTTGTGGCCCTTTCATCAGCTTTGAATTGTGTTATTCGTCGTCACGTCTTGTGTTGTTACCTGTGAGTTGTGTTTCTGGTGGTGTCTTCAAGGAGCACTCTGGACACTTGGCACTCTTCCTGGTGGTATGCTAGTCCTTCACTCTCTTACTCTCCCCCTTCACACCCTCTACATGTTCAGTCCACGGTTCTTGTTCGATGCTCTCATGGTCTCTCTCATTCTGTGTACTTACTTGGGTGTGTGTGTGTGTGTATTTACTATTTGTCTCTGCAGAATCGAGCTATTAGCTCTTGGACCCCTCCTTTCTAACCAATATATTTTTCCTCTATTATATCTACCAGACACACACACACACACACACACACACACACACACACACACACACATATATATATATGTATATATGTATATATATATATATATATATATATATATATATATATATATATATATATATATATATATATATAAACAGACGCACACACACGTGTGAGTGTGTGTGCGTGACCATGTCATTGAGTCCAAGTGACGGATGCGAGGCGAGTCGGTACAGATGTGGCTGAAACGCATTTACTGACAAGGAAATTGAAACAGAAAAGCTATTTCCAATACAATAGAAGTGAACAAAGGGACCGTGTGAGGGACAGACAGGCAGACGGACAATACCAATCTGTTGTACGTTCTTGTCTCTCCATAAAAAAATTGTACTGTATCAGAATAAACTAATTTAAAGTTTCAATTTTCTTGATTTAATTCACCACTTTTATATTGATATCTCAAAGTAAATGTCTGTTTGTCTGTCCCTGGTTAGAGGCTAGATGCTTAAGGCTAGTTTCATCCAACTTTTCATGATGACACATGGGTGGTATATGACTGTCATAGGCTGGTTGGGATTGGCCGCATTGCTTTCCTAGTGTTTTGAGCCGTTTTTAAAGCATTTGGGAATATTACATTTTCCGAGAAGACAGAGGCAGAAACTGTGTACTCACCTATTTGTGCTTGCAAGATCAAGCTGTAGTTCTTGGATCCCGCTTTCCTAGCCGCTGTTTTTTGTGTGTGTACTCACCTATTTGTACTCACCTATTTGTGCTTGCGGGGGTTGAGCTTCGGCTTTTTGGTCCCGCCTCTCAACTGTCAGAGGTGTGTACTCACCTAGTTGTGCTTGCGGGGGTTGAGGTCTGGCTCTTTGGTCCCGCCTCTCAACTGTCAATCAACTGGTGTACAGGTTCCTGAGCCTATTGGGCTCTATCATATCTACATTTGACACTGTGTATGGAGTCAGCCTCCACCACATCACTGCCTAATGCATTCCACCTGTTAACTACTCTGACACTGAAAAAGTTTTTTTTATGTCACGTGCCCGTCTAATAAGGCTTGAGAATAGCACAGTATCCGAGACCGTCTAAACCCCAGTATATTTATAAAGCTAGACACAATAAACTACTTGCCCCGCTCCTGTGCCAGGTAAGTTACGGGGTCACCATAGCCCGTGCTACTTGGAACTTGTTCCGAGTGGCTGAATCTATAACAACAACATAACACGATAAAACCAGTAATGAAACAGACAAGTTAGTTACACCACGTGGCTCGCTCTGCAGGGCGCTGAGTCACGGGGTAAAGAATTAACTAGGAATTACAATACACAAGTTCCACGCTGCAACGGGCAATGAAATCGCCTTGCACTATGCACTAAATACACACACATTAATAGAATAATAATAGAATAATAATAGAATAATAATAGAATAATAAAACATTTAATTAAACATTTGTCCTAACTTACACAAAAGAGAAACACTTAACATAATAGCCAGGTGGCTTTCCTCAGAGATTCAGACGACCGTCTCCCCCGGGCCCCCAAGAAACCAATGAGAGCGAAGCTGTTTGTTTTTTGTTGTTCTTTAAGATTCGCTACTTGGAACAAAAAAGTTCCAAGTAGCACGGGCTATGGTGAGCCCATAGTGGACTTACCTGGCACAGGAGCGGGGCAAGTAGCACGGGCTATGGTGAGCCCATAGTGGACTTACCTGGCACAGGAGCGGGGCAAGTAGCACGGGCTATGGTGAGCCCATAGTGGACTTACCTGGCACAGGAGCGGGGCAAGTAGCACGGGCTATGGTGAGCCCGTAGTGGACTTACCTGGCACAGGAGCGGGGCAAGTAGCACGGGCTATGGTGAGCCCGTAGTGGACTTACCTGGCACAGGAGCGGGGCAAGTAGCACGGGCTATGGTGAGCCCGTAGTGGACTTACCTGGCACAGGAGCGGGGCAAGTAGCACGGGCTATGGTGAGCCCGTAGTGGACTTACCTGGCACAGGAGCGGGGCAAGTAGCACGGGCTATGGTGAGCCCGTAGTGGACTTACCTGGCACAGGAGCGGGGCAAGTAGCACGGGCTATGGTGAGCCCGTAGTGGACTTACCTGGCACAGGAGCGGGGCAAGTAGCACGGGCTATGGTGAGCCCGTAGTGGACGTTCCTGGCACAGGAGCGGGGCAAGTAGCACGGGCTATGGTGAGCCCGTAGTGGACTTACCTGGCACAGGAGCGGGGCAAGTAGCACGGGCTATGGTGAGCCCGTAGTGGACTTACCTGGCACAGGAGCGGGGCAAGTAGCACGGGCTATGGTGAGCCCGTAGTGGACGTTCCTGGCACAGGAGCGGGGCAAGTAGCACGGGCTATGGTGAGCCCGTAGTGGACTTACCTGGCACAGGAGCGGGGCAAGTAGCACGGGCTATGGTGAGCCCGTAGTGGACTTACCTGGCACAGGAGCGGGGCAAGTAGCACGGGCTATGGTGAGCCCGTAGTGGACTTACCTGGCACAGGAGCGGGGCAAGTAGCACGGGCTATGGTGAGCCCGTAGTGGACGTTCCTGGCACAGGAGCGGGGCAAGTAGCACGGGCTATGGTGAGCCCGTAGTGGACTTACCTGGCACAGGAGCGGGGCAAGTAGCACGGGCTATGGTGAGCCCGTAGTGGACTTACCTGGCACAGGAGCGGGGCAAGTAGCACGGGCTATGGTGAGCCCGTAGTGGACGTTCCTGGCACAGGAGCGGGGCAAGTAGCACGGGCTATGGTGAGCCCGTAGTGGACTTACCTGGCACAGGAGCGGGGCAAGTAGCACGGGCTATGGTGAGCCCGTAGTGGACTTACCTGGCACAGGAGCGGGGCAAGTAGCACGGGCTATGGTGAGCCCGTAGTGGACTTACCTGGCTCAGGAGCGGGGCAAGTAGCACGGGCTATGGTGAGCCCGTAGTGGACTTACCTGGCACAGGAGCGGGGCAAGTAGCACGGGCTATGGTGAGCCCGTAGTGGACTTACCTGGCACAGGAGCGGGGCAAGTAGCACGGGCTATGGTGAGCCCGTAGTGGACTTACCTGGCACAGGAGCGGGGCAAGTAGCACGGGCTATGGTGAGCCCGTAGTGGACTTACCTGGCACAGGAGCGGGGCAAGTAGCACGGGCTATGGTGAGCCCGTAGTGGACTTACCTGGCACAGGAGCGGGGCAAGTAGCACGGGCTATGGTGAGCCCATAGTGGACTTACCTGGCACAGGAGCGGGGCAAGTAGCACGGGCTATGGTGAGCCCATAGTGGACTTACCTGGCACAGGAGCGGGGCAAGTAGCACGGGCTATGGTGAGCCCATAGTGGACTTACCTGGCACAGGAGCGGGGCAAGTAGCACGGGCTATGGTGAGCCCATAGTGGACTTACCTGGCACAGGAGCGGGGCAAGTAGCACGGGCTATGGTGAGCCCGTAGTGGACTTACCTGGCACAGGAGCGGGGCAAGTAGCACGGGCTATGGTGAGCCCATAGTGGACTTACCTGGCACAGGAGCGGGGCAAGTAGCACGGGCTATGGTGAGCCCGTAGTGGACTTACCTGGCACAGGAGAGGGGCTGTAACTTGGAGAGCGAAGCATGGGTGCTCCTTCCTTATATGGGCACGGGACCGTGTTCGAGCATGCAATGCTTTCGGACGCTGACCTAATTAGTATGATTAAATACTAGTCCATCTTAATCATTTGCTTAGAACTGTTAAATAGGTCTAAGGTTAAATTTCGTTAACAATCATTTAACACAAATGGAACAAGACTATTAACAATAGCCTATTTAAACAAGCAACATTTCACAGGACCAGTGGTGGCCTGGTTCAAACTCTGGGTTGCCAGATGCATGATAAAGCATCAGTCATTTCTCTATCTTAGAATACTAAAAATCCAAACTCTCACAATGGTTGTCAAAATGGATTTTTTAATTACATGCATTTGTTTTGGTGTACTGAAACTAATAGGAACATCATAAACTTTACAAATAACCTGCGGGGTAAACAGCATGGCCGTCGCCGCCATGTAAGAGGCTAAGCTATCTACATCATTTGTATTACATCCCATTAGTCTAACTTACACTGGGAAACTCAACTTAACAAGTTGGCCTTAATCCGCCATTAAGTATGAATAATGAATCTAGCTTCCCGGTAACATCTCTCTAATTCAAATTATTACATTTCCCTAAACTGATTCCCCATCTGTAAGGTTGGTACTCGCTTATCCGAACCTCAAGGTCACTCGCTTAAGCCGCTTGAACACATCTCACACCACCATAGGATCTACCACCATTTGGTCACCACTTGGTCCGGGAGACATCTCCCGTCACGCAGGGTGCAGTTGCGCCTCCACAGATCTCCAGTATCATCTTTTGATAATGGTAATGGCTCGATAGGGCCACCACTTACGGGCTATTCATGCCCGTGCCACCTCTTAGCTGGCTTAATCTTCATCAATCTTCAGTTAGACGCTCTTGATACTGGTAATGGCTCAAAAGGGCCACCACTTACGGGCTATTCATGCCCGTGCCACCTTTTGGATGGTTTAATCGTCATCTTGGACACATTCATGGGAGACACCTCCCGTCACGCAGAGTGCACTTGCACCTCCACAGATCTCCAGTATCAGCTCTTGATACTGGTAATGGCTCGAAAAGGCCACCACTTACGAGCTATTCATGCCCGTGCCACCTTTTGGGTGGCTTCATCTTCATCTTCTTCATCTGTTTAAAACACGGGAGACATCTCCCGTCACGCTGGGTGCAGTCGCACCTCCACAGATCTCCAGTATCATCTATTGATACTGGTGATGGTTCAAAAGGGCCACCACTTACCAATTCATGCCCGTGCCACCTATTGGGTGGCTTCATCTTCATCTTAACACATTCACAAGGGAGACATCTCCCATCATGCAGGGTGCATTCGCACCTCCACAGATCTCCTGTATCAGCTCTTGATACTGGGAATGGCTTAAAACCACTTACGGGCTATTCATGCCCGTGCCACCTTTTGGGTGGCTTAATCTTCATCATCATCATCATCT
>NC_059608.1:1298999-1368999 GCF_020424385.1 Procambarus clarkii | reverse complement strand
CAGACCTGTCTCACACACTCTCACGCACCCCCAGACCTGTCTCACACTCTGTCACGCACCCCCAGACCTGTCTCACACAACCCCAGACCTGTCTCACACAACCCCAGACCAGTCTCACACAACCCCAGACCTGTCTCACACACTCTCACGCTCCCCCAGACCTGTCTCACACACACTCTCACGCACCCCCAGACCTGTCTCACACACTCACGCACCCCCAGACCTGTCTCACACACTCTCACGCACCCCCAGACCTGTCTCACACACTCTCACGCACCCCCAGACCTGTCTCACACACTCTCACGCACCCCCAGACCTGTCTCACACACCCTCAGACCTGTCTCACACACTCTCACGCACCCCCAGACCTGTCTCACACACTCACGCACCCCAGACCTGTCTCACACACGCTCACGCACCCCCAGACCTGTCTCACACACTCACGCTCCCCCAGACCAGTCTCACTCTCACGCACCCCCAGACCTGTCTCACACACTCACGCACCCCAGACCTGTCTCACACACTCTCACGCACCCCCAGACCTGTCTCACACACTCTCACGCACCCCCAGACCTGTCTCACACACCCTCAGACCTGTCTCACACTCTCACGCACCCCCAGACCTGTCTCACACACCCACGCACCCCAGACCTGTCTCACACACTCTCACGCACCCCCAGACCTGTCACGCGTCCTCAGACCTGTCACGCACCCTCAAACCTGTCTCTCACTCCCCCTCTAACACCTCTCACGCCCATCATCTCACTTCCCCGTTTCACATTTGACATTGCTCGTGTCTCATCTCTCACACTCTCCTTGGGGTCTCCCCCAGCAACTGTGGGAGAGAGGGCCGGACATCACCTCCAGTCATTAATCACACTCGCCTGAGATCGATGTCAGAGTCCCTGAGGGACCAGCGAGGCTTCCACTTTATTCTTCCAGGCTTTCCTGCCCCCCCCCCCCCCCAGCCTGCCAGACTTTCAGCGCTCCGGGCTGGCAGCTCGCGCTCGCTCTCTCTCTCTCTCTCTCTCTCTCTCTCTCTCTCTCTCTCTCTCTCTCTCTCTCTCTCTCTCTCTCTCTCTCTCTCTCTCTCTCTCTCTCTCTCTCTCTCAACGATCATTCATCACGTAACTCAGGGTACGACTGAGAGCTCTGCCACACACCTGGCTCCCTACCTATATATATAGCAAGCTGTCCCAGGTATGTGGATGTTTTCAACACACCATAAAGCACGTGTTTGAGCCAGGCATAACAGTCAGGGGTGGACCATAGTGCTGCTCAGACAGCAAAATACACGGAAAAGTCTTATAATCTTTTAGCTTGTAAAAACATCTAAGTGTTTATCTTAGCAGATTGTAGTGGGAGGCAGAAATAAAAAAGGGGGGGGGAAGAGAGAAGGAAGAAAAAGGAAGAAAAAGAAAGAAAGAAGGAAGAAGGAAAAAAAGGGAGAGAAATAGTGCCACAATGAAATCCACACAACTAATGTCCTGAGAGACATCGATAAATGCACTTACCGAAGCATTTAATTGGTGAATTATTAAATAAAATGTGTGGAAATTATTTCTGGAGTCTGTGGAGAACCTTGAGTAATTACCTTAATAACGGATAATTGCTTGTGGGGGGGGGGGGCGGTGGGGGGGGGGAGGTAATCTAAGGCGCCACCACGAAATTGCTGTACTTAGGGAGAAAGAAAACGGGATTCTGTTGGTGCTTTGTGAAAGAAAATGAAATTTTAATTGGCTGAAAGGTATAGGGAGCTTCGAGGTGACGAGACCAATAATATAAATAGTGCAGAATGAGACTGGGGAAAGAAATTGGGAATTGGTTATGAGTGAAATTGATTGAACAATTATAGAAAACGATTGGAAGAATTATATGTGAATGTTGTCAAAGGTTTCAGAGGACTGAACCCATTCTCACATCTGTGATAGATTTATCTGTATCTTTGTCCAAGGTTGGAGGCCAGATGTTTGTTGCTAGCCCTCACTTAACTTTGCAGGTGGAATGGTCTGGGTTACAGGACCGACATAAGTCGGTCGGGGTCGTCAAATTTCAAGAGGGAACAGCGTGCTAGGGTCTCATTCTAACTCCTACCAGGATTTTTGGTACTGCCCCCCGGCTGCACCTAGCTTAATATTTCTAAAATAAAACTTAAAAACATATTTTTTTTCCTTATAGTAATATACACAATTATTCACTGATCTCAAGAAAATTAAAATAATTTTTTGCTGTTCAAACTTTGGCCGTAGCACCATGAAAAACGTAACTTCAACACAGCCCCTCCCCCCCCCCCATGTACCCTTCAACTGAAAGTGGCCCATCTTTCCTCATAGCTCAATCCTTTCAGCTCAGCAACGAGTATCATTGCATATATTTGGACCTTTTCTAGTTTCTCCTTGTCCTGTTTTTTTTAGGTAAGTGTTCCATGCTGGAGATGCATATTCCAGTGTGGGTCTCACCCTCGTTGTATATAGTGTTCAGAAAGCTCCTTCGTCCAAGTTTCTGAAGGATACATGTATGTCGGCCAGTATGCCATGTGCAGCTGTTGTTATTCTGCTAATGCGGGGAATTAGATTAGGGGTTATGTCCACTCCCAAGTCTTTCTACTTTCCTGAGTGAAGAACCTGTCTTCCCTTCATCCTATACTGCTCTACCGGTCCTTGCATTCCTCTTCCATTCCCTGGGGTCCAGTAGTCATTTTTCAGACCATGTCTTAGATATTTCTAAATCCTTTTGCCATGCCTCACACTCTGTCACGACTCTTCTCATTAGTTTCGCATCATCAGCAAACATTGATATGACGGAACCAATTTCCTGTCAGGTTATATTATAAACAGTACGGGCCCAAGTACCGACCCCTTGTGGTACTCCACTCGCACCCTCTCTTCACTCTGATGTTTCTTCCCTCACTGTAACCCTCTGCTTCCTTCCTGAGAGATACTCTCTCTCTCACCCACCTTAGGACGCTTCCCAATACACCCGCCTGCTTCTCTAGTTTGAAGAGGAGTCTTTTGTCCGTAATGCTTTCTGACACATCTTTCTGCCCCCTGACACCTATCACTCTGTCCCCCTCTCACTCTGACTTCCTTCACTCAGTTCCCCCCCTTCACTCTTTCCCTCTAAGGCCGAGAGCTAGAGCTCGACCCAGGGTGTAACAACCAAACTTTTAAATAATTGTGTCGTGACTGAAATATTAAATATGTTTTTGGGGCTAATTACATCAGTGATGTAATTAGCGGTCTGAAATCTGATCACATTAGCGGATTACATCTGGTCGTACTAACAGGATGCTCCTGGTCGTACTAACAGGATGCACCTGGTCGTACTAACATGATGCTCCTAGTCGTACTAACATGATGCATCTGGTCGTACGAACAGGATGCACCTGGTCGTACTAATATGATGCATCTGGTCGTACTAACATGATGCACCTGGTCGTACTAACATGATGCATCTGGTCGTACTAACAGGACCCACCAGGTCGTACTAACACGACGCACCTGGTCGTACTAACAGGATGCTCCTGGGCGTACTAACATGACGCACCTGGTCGTACTAACATGACGCACCTGGTCGTACTAACAGGATGCTCCTGGTCGTACTAACAGGATGCTCCTGGTCGTACTAACATGACGCACCTGGTCGTACTAACAGGATGCTCCTGGTCGTACTAACAGGATGCTCCTGGTCGTACTAACATGACGCACCTGGTCGTACTAACAGGATGCTCCTGGTCGTACTAACATGATGCACCTGGTCGTACTAACATGATGCTCCTAGTCGTACTAACATGATGCATCTGGTCGTACGAACAGGATGCACCTGGTCGTACTAATATGATGCATCTGGTCGTACTAACATGATGCACCTGGTCGTACTAACATGATGCACCTGGTCGTACTAACATGATGCATCTGGTCGTACTAACAGGACCCACCTGGTCGTACTAACACGACGCACCTGGTCGTACTAACAGGATGCTCCTGGTCGTACTAACAGGATACTCCTGGTCGTACTAACAGGATGCACTTGGTCGTACTAACACGACGCACCTGGTCGTACTAACACGACGTACCTGGTCGTACTAACAGGATGCTCCTGGTCGTACTAACAGGACGCACCTGGTCGTACTAACACGACGCACCTGGTCGTACTAACAGGACGCACCTGGTCGTACTAACAGGATGCTCCTGGTCGTACTAACATGACGCACCTGGTCGTACTAACATGACGCACCTGGTCGTACTAACAGGATGCTCCTGGTCGTACTAACAGGATGCTCCTGGTCGTACTAACAGGATGCTCCTGGTCGTACTAACAGGATGCCCCTGGTCGTACTAACAGGATGCTCCTGGTCGTACTAACAGGATGCCCCTGGTCGTACTAACAGGATGCTCCTGGTCGTACTAACAGGATGCCCCTGGTCGTACTAGCCGGGTAAAGAATCAGCTGATGGGAATATCGCGTGAACTAGTAATGATCAACCTTGAGAAAGAAAAAATATTTTTTTTTGTATTGGTGTGTGACTGTCATTGTTGAGAGAGAGAGAGAGAGAGAGAGAGAGAGAGAGAGAGAGAGAGAGAGAGAGAGAGAGAGAGAGAGAGAGAGAGAGAGAGAGAGAGAGAGAGAGAGAGAAGGGGAGGGGGTTAGGAAAGAGAGAGGTAGCAGAATAGAAATAATTAGAACAGGGGGGGGGGGGGTTCACACACCTTATGGGGCCCTCGCGGCTGAGTAGACTGCGCTCTGGAGTCGTAGTCCTGAGGGCACGGGTTCGATCCGCAGCAGAGGCAGAAACAAAATGGGGCAAATTCTTTGACCCTGATTCCCCCCTTGTTTACCTAGCAGTAAATAGGTACCCGGGGATTTGACAGCTGCCACGGGCTGCTTCCTGGGGATATGTGGATGCATTAGAGAGATATATGTAGTAGACATAATAGAGGAAAATAGATTGGTTAGAAAGGCGGGGTCCAAGAGCTAATAGCTGCGATTCAGCATATACAAACAGTAAACACACACACACACACACACACCAACATACCAGGTGGTCAATGTTCGATCTTCATACAAAAGAAGACGAGCATTGACCTCTAAATGCCAATAGAGGCCATTGACCACTGTTTTTTAGTCCTTAAGTATTTACCTGTATTTGCCTGAGGGCGGCCGTCTCTCGTGGCCTCGACGACGTCAGGATGCCGGCGGCTTGCTAAAGGTCCGCTCATTATTTCTGGGCATTTTTTTCCACTCCACTGAATTTTGAGCCGGTGTGTTGTGCATTGATGGCTTCAGCGTCTAGGGGGGGTTCATGGGTAGTGGATATTCCCTATACGGGTGGTGTCTGTCCCACACTGTGGCTGGTTCACCTTCAAGTCGTTAAAGAAGTACTCTGGATTATTTTTTTTCCGCACTGTTCAGTATTCTAACATTTAGGACGAGATCAGCCCCTTCAGTTTTGTTTTATTATTATTTTCTACCACAGACGTGGCCACACTTTTACAATGGTAAACAGCATATATACATTGTCTTCTGTCCTGCATGGGGACATGGTTAGAGATGTGTTTAACTTACAGTTCAGTGATTTATTGAACAATCAACCACAGAAGGTGAGAGTAGTGCTTTCAAAATGTTAATCTAACCTACATACATAGGTACATAGATTTACGTCTGTCCTACTTAAACAGAATCCAACGTGTCTTTTTACAGAGTGTCATTAATGCATTTAGAAAAGTGAAATTTCTGACCAGCTTACTGATTCCATCCATATGTAGAAATCTAGTGGATCAAGAGACATTTTATTAGACGACTGAAACCTGAAAAGGCGGGGCACAAGAGCTGAAGTTCGACTCAAACATTACAATATAATAAGTTAACACACACACTAATAACCTCACAACTAGTATTTTGTGCAGTTAAATAATATATAAACTCAAATATTAATAATTGGAACTGGGATGAGGGGTGAAGTAGAGATAGATTCGTGCCTTAATTAAGAAAATAAATGAGGTTCACTAATTGCTAATTACATTACTGGTTAATTATACTCTTAATTACCTTCATGTTGTCAGAGACTCATTGTTTAGACACATTAAATTATAATTGGCTACTCGCTGTAATACACGGCTGCAAGTAATGCTTTGTCAGGCACATAATTATTATTGTTTTCTCAAACAAAGTCACATAAACAAAAGTGTGCACATAATTTGTTATATTCTTGTTCCCCCTTCCAAAAAAGACGTTATTTTAGCAAGGCAATTTCTACCATATACACGACCAAAGAACAAAATTCGAACAACTTCTAACAAGTTGTAACAAATTTCTAACGTCATGAGAAAGCTTTATAACAAGGTATAACAACTTCGTAACAAGTTGTAACAAGGTAACAATAAGGGACCATTACGCTGAGTGTGTATTGGGTTAGTAGTTAAGATGAGGTGATGGTGGTGGTGGTAATTCACTCACTCACACACAAGCACTCATACACGCGGATGAGAGGCGGGACCAAAAAGCCAGAGCTCAACCCCCGCAAGCACATATAGGTGAGTACACGGACCTAGCGACCGAGCGGATAGCGCTCGGGGGTCGTACTCCTAATTAACAGCCCGGGTTCGATTCCCGGCCGAGGCAAAACAAAAAAAAATCCTTAGTTTCTTCCACCTTATGGTCCTGTTCACCTAGCAGTAAATAGGTACTTGTAAATTAGAAACCTGACACGGGCTTCATCCTGGGGATATGTGTGTGTGTGTGTGTGTACTTACCTAGTTGTGCTTGCGGGGGTTGAGGTTTGGCTCTTTGGTCCCGCCTCTCAACCATTAATCAACAGGTGTACAGGTTCCTGAGCCTACTGGGCTCTATCATATCTACACTTGAAACTGTGTATGGAGTCAGCCTCCACCACATCACTGCCTAATGCATTCCATTTACTAACTACTCTGACACTGAAAAAGTTATTTCTAATGTCTCAGTGGCTCATTTAGGTACTCAGCTTCCACCTGTGTCCCCTTGTGCGTGTACCACCCGTGTTAAATAATTCATCCTTGTCTACCCTGTCAATTCCCCTGAGAATTTTGTATGTGGTAATCATGTCTCCCCGAGCTCTTCTGTCTTCCAGCGACGTGAGGTGCGGTTCACGCAGCCTTTCCTCATAACTCATGCCTCTTATTTCTGGGACTAGCCTAGTGGCATACCTCTGAACTGTGTGTGTGTGTCAGTGAAATATATGTAGATGATATGATAGATTAAAATAGGTCGAGAGCCAGTACATGAGACAACCGACGGTTAGAATGGCGGGGTCCAAGAGCTAACAGCTCGATCCAGTAGGCACAAATGGTAAATACAAAGAGTAAACACACACACACACACACACACACACACACACACACACACACACACACACACACACACACACACACACACACACACACACACACACACACATGGGGAAATGGAATGCACTTCAGGAACAGGTTGTGGAAGCAAATACTATTCATAATTTTAAAACCAGGTATGATAGGGAAATGGGACAGGAGTCATTGCTGTAAACAACCGATGCTCGAAAGGCGGGATCCAAGAGTCAATGCTCGATCCTGCAGACACAACTAGGTGAGTACAACTAGGTGAGTACACACACACACACACACACACACACACATATGAAGCTTGTACAAATCGGTGATTTTTTTCTAGATATCAACATAGATTCAGCCGAGAAAAATCCTGCTTGACCAACTTGGTTATACGATAAGATATAACAAATCAAGCAAGGGAGAGAGGTCTGGATAGACTGCATTTTCCTGGACAGCCAGAAAGCCTTTGACAGAGTTCCTCACCAGTAACTCCTAATCATACCAGAAAGCAGGCCTATATATATCGAGATGAATGCTAAGTTGGGTGAAGGAGTACCTCTCAGGGAGGAGCCCGAGAGGTTTAGTAGGAGAGGAGAGAGATCAGACTGGAGAGAGGGAACGAGTGGAGTGCCTCAAGGATCGCTAACAGGTCCCGTCCTGTTTCTAATATACGTTAACGATCTAACAGAAATAGCAGTGGTAAGCTCATTCATATTAATGTTCATATGATTTTATTTATCATTAAAATTACTTCTGCTCTTACTACATTTATAATAGTGATAATAACAATAATAATTCCCATATTTTTATAAAAGGTGTAATAATAATAATGCAAATTATAATATTAATCAAAATTATATATTAATAATTAACAAATAATAATATTTATTATAATAGTTCTATAACAAATAATTAATAAAAACAAAAGTACTATGATAGAAACAATATAATGGCCAAGTGTGTACGTTGGGTCCTAAACGGTGCCTTTGAATGTCATTTATTTTCTTCGCCGAGGCTAAGGGGTCCCCCACATATCTAACCTGAGCTGCTACATCCGTCTCTCTCTCTCTCTCTCTCTCTCTCTCTCTCTCTCTCTCTCTCTCTCTCTCTCTCTCTCTCTCTCTCTCTCTCTCTCTCTCTCTCTCTCTCTCTCTTTCTCTTTCTCTTTCTCTTTCTCTTTCTCTCTCTCTCTCTCTCTCTCTCTCTCTCTCTCTCTCTCTCTCTCTCTCTCTCTCTCTCTCTCTCTCTCTCTTCCCAGTTGGTATCCTTGCCTAGTCTCAGCGTGTTAGAGAAGGCACTCGCGGCCCGCGCCCAGCAGGACATCATGGCCGCCCTGCCCTCCTCTCCCTCCAGCGGCATCAGGTCATATTGTCCCATTAAAGCGGCGTTTTTGTCCCAGCTCCCACCGGCTTGTCAGGCCCAGGGGGGGTGGGGGGAGGCCGGATGTACTAGCAAGTTGGATTAACTCTCTGTGTGGGTGTGTACTCACCTGCTGCTGTTTACAGGGGGAGGGGGATGGGCTACGGCTCTTGGGTCCCGTCTTTGAGCCCTTTATCTACTGGTGTATGGGCTCCAGAGCCTATCGGGTAGCGTCATATCCACATTTAAAGCTGTATATGGGGTTGACTTACACTATTTCACTTCTTAACCATTCCATTTGTTCTTTGTCTTAATTTTGAAACATTATTTTTGTCTCTGTGGCTCACTTGGGTCCTTTGTTTCCATTTTTTTTGTCTCCTTGTTCGAATACTACCTACGCTATATTGTTTTTCTTATCTTTTTTTCTTGAATATTTTGTATGTGGTGATCATGTCTACCCTGTTTCTTCTCACTTCCAGTGATTGTAAAGTTTAACTTTTTTATACTTTCCTACATATCTGCCACTTCTGGGACCAGTGCGGTGGCACACCTCTCAACTTTCACCAACCTCATTTTGTGTTTAACGACCTAAGGACTCCACGCAGGTGCAGCATATTCCAGAATTGGTCATAAATAGTATAAAATATTCTTTGTTCAGATCCCTAAAGGCAGTTCTTATATTAGCCAATCTTCCAGCTGATTGGTAGCCGGTCGGCTCCAGGTAGGGAGACGGTCGGCCGAGCGGACAGCACGCTGGACTTGTGATCCTGTGGTCCTGGGTTCGATCCCAGGCGCAGGAGAGAAACAATTGGCAGAGTTTCTTTCACCCTATGCCCCTGTTACCTAGCAGTAAAATAGGTACCTGGGTGTTAGTCAGCTGTCACGGGCTGCTTCCTGGGGGTGGAGGCCTGGTCGAGGACCGGGCCGCGGGGACACTAAAAAAAAAAATAGCCCCGAAATCATCTCAAGATAACCTCAAGATGGTATCAGTTTGTAAGATTTCAGAACAGTTTCCTCTCCTAAATGATACATTGTGTCCGGCCTCCTGTTCTCCGTTCACAGCTTCATTCCTTTGCACTTGCTTCAGTTAAACTCTATAGCAGCCGCTTGAGGGACCATTCTTTAATTTTTTTCCCAGGTCATATATCCCTTAGTTGATTACAATCTTCTATGGTATTTATCCTCCTTGTAACGTCGTAGGGAGCCCTTGTAGGGAGCCGGTCGGCCGAGCGGACAGCACGCTGGACTTGTGATCCTGTGGTCCTGGGTTCGATCCCAGGCGCAGGAGAGAAACAATTGGCAGAGTTTCTTTCACCCTATGCCCCTGTTACCTAGCAGTAAAATAGGTACCTGGGTGTTAGTCAGCTGTCACGGGCTGCTTCCTGGGGGTGGAGGCCTGGTCGAGGACCGGGCCGCGGGGACACTAAAAAGCCCCGAAATCATCTCAAGATAACCTCAAGATAACGTGTGCATTATCAGTTATTGGGGGCGAAGAATCTACCCGCTCTGATTGGTCGTTCACATAGATTAGGAACAGAATCAATCCCAGTACTGACCCCTGCTGGACGCCGCTGGTAACGTCCCGCCTCTCTGACGTTGTAATAGCTGTTCTTCTTTGCTAGAAAATGTCAAATCCAGCATCGGTGGAGCATCCTTTTCCCTCGTTC
This sequence comes from Procambarus clarkii, assembly GCF_020424385.1. Lineage (NCBI taxonomy): Eukaryota > Metazoa > Arthropoda > Malacostraca > Decapoda > Cambaridae > Procambarus > Procambarus clarkii. The sequence continues at coordinate 1,358,633 of NC_059608.1, read as the reverse complement.
TCGTGGCCTGTTTCTAAACCTCCAGGATAAGAGTTACGATTCTCCTTGTCCAAATGTTCTCTGTTCTTGCTCCGTAGTTCTCCCAGTCTATTGATTTCAAATTAGTCACCAGGTACCAAAAATCTTGCTTTATCTATATCTGTTCTTACTGTAATCTTTGTTATTATAAGTTCGTCTAGTTTGTCATGTTAGACTATCTTCCTTTGTCCATGTGTTGCTTCCTGATGGACTGTAGGCATTCGTGATTATCAGTTTATCGTCAGGGCTATTATATCAAGCTATCGTGGGTTGTCATATATCAATTCTTTTGCTTTTCCTAATTGTTATCTTTGAGTTTCGTCTCTGGTAGGGCGACAGTATCTGGCATCTCAAGTTATATTATAATATTTAACTACAGTATTGTTCATCTCGTCCCATTTATGGAAGTATACGCAATTTTTCAGGCACTGTTGATTTGCTTTTATGTACCTTGTTACAGGCTTTTTTTTTTATCTATATCACCTTCCAGGACAAAATAGTCTCTATATTCGTCATTCCTTTTCTCATTTAATCGCGTTGAGGTTCATTTGATTCATTAAGGTTCACTGAGGTTCAGTTTCAGTTTTTATCTGTCTTCCTTTTATAGATCTCTTAGTGGCCTTACTTTCCCATTCACATTACTTTGTAATTTCTTACTCTTCAAAATCATAATTGTTTGAACAAATCCACAAAGGCCGTGACGAGGATTCGAACCTACGTCCGAGAGCATCCCAGACGCTGCCTTAATCGACAGAGTTACGACATGGATATAAGAATTGCAACCGGGAAATCATCTTGATTTACGAACGGATCCTGCAGCCTCTCCGAGACACAAACCAGGAGCCAGATTCACGAAAGCACTTACGCAAACACTTACGAACCTGTACATCTTTTCTCAATCTTTGGCGGCTTACGTTTCCAATTATTAAACAGTTAATGAGCTCCGAAGCAGCAGGAGGCTGTTTATAACAATAACAACAGTTGAATGGGAAGTTTTCATGCTTGTAAACTGTTTAATAAATTTAACCAAAGCCGTTAAAGATTGAGGAAAGATGTACACGTTCGTAAGTGCTTGCGTAACTGCTTCGTGAATCTGGCCCTTGGCTTTTAGACATGTGGTGTCATTATTGTTTCATCATTGAATTTGACAGTGTTCTCTATTTTCATCATCCTGCTGTGAAAACTTCTTATGGTGATATTTTCTTCATTAAACCCAACAGCATCATTCTCTTTTTTGTGTTGTCTTCTCCCAGGGTGGCGGCCATCTTTGTTGTTGTCCTGTGCTCACCTAGATGTGCTTGCAGGGTCAAGCTGGGGCTCCTAGCCCCCGCCTTTCAAACGGTCTTAGGTTAATGCAAAACGCTCATTTCTCACGCTTTTGTCATATTTACATTTACAATATTTAATCGAATTAGCTTTAACGACTTATACGTCTAACCTATTTACAACGTGAGTCTATTCTAACCTGTGTTTGGGTGCGTGCGTGCGTGCGTGTGTGTGTGCGTTACCTGGAAAAGATTACTTGATATGAGTTTTAAATATTTTTTTTAATTCTTTTCGAAATTAGTTCATATATATATATATGAAAGCATGACAATATCTTGTGTTAAATCTGCGGCTCATATATATGTCTGTCAGTAACGTTATTGAAAGTCCAAGTCGGAGGGACATAATGGACTTTCTGAGGACAGCGATAAGGACCATTTTGCTAGATCACGCCACTGACTAAAGTCCGGCTCGATGCTCAGGCAAATTATGCGTACACAAATGTTCATTTTTAAAGCACTATCAATGTGCAGACGATGGTATGTTGAGATCACAAGCTGCTATGATGCCCACGTGCCCCAGGGGTACATGGGCACGTGGACCAAGTGGAGGAGGAACTAGGAACAAGTGGAAGCGATTTGGAGTACAAACATATATATATTATTTTTAAACTATGTCAAGGATTCATATGTATTGTGAGCATTCCCAGGAAGGCAATTGCGATGAATAACACGCAAAAGTCTTCATTCAGGGAGTGCCTGAATGAAGTTCCTCGAAGTTCCTCGAAGCTGCGTACATTCCGGTCAACTGGTGGCACTCTATAGTGCCTTGTTGGCACTGTGCCAGTCCGGCCCCTCTCATCTTCCTGGGAGTTTCAAGGTTTGTAAAGTTGAGAGCGTTTCTCGTGGTGTTATTATTGTGGTTAATGTTTTTATGTGGGTTGACTGTGTGCTTAGTGACCTGTTGTTGGCGTCTCTGTTGTTGACGGTGCTTGGTGTGACCTGTTGTTGGCGTCTCTGTTGTTGACGGGGCTTGGTGTGACCTGTTGGTGGAGTCTCTGTTGTTGACGGGGCTTGGTGTGACCTGGTGTTGGAGTCTCTGTTGTTGACGGGGCTTGGTACGACCTGTTGTTGGAGTCTCTGTTGTTGACGGGGCTTGGTACGACCTGTTGTTGGCGTCTCTGTTGTTGACGGGGCTTGGAGTGACCTGTTGTTGGCGTCTCTGTTGTCGACGGGGCTTGGTGTGACCTGTTGTTGGAGTCTCTGTTGTTGACGGGGCTTGGTGTGACCTGTTGGTGGAGTCTCTGTTGTTGACGGGGCTTGGTGTGACCTGGTGTTGGAGTCTCTGTTGTTGACGGGGCTTGGTACGACCTGTTGTTGGAGTCTCTGTTGTTGACGGGGCTTGGTACGACCTGTTGTTGGAGTCTCTGTTGTTGACGGGGCTTGGAGTGACCTGTTGTTGGCGTCTCTGTTGTCGACGGGGCTTGGTGTGACCTGTTGTTGGAGTCTCTGTTGTTGACGGGGCTTGGTGTGACCTGTTGTTGGAGTCTCTGTTGTTGACGGGGCTTGGTACGACCTGTTGTTGGAGTCTCTGTTGTTGACGGGGCTTGGTACGACCTGTTGTTGGAGTCTCTGTTGTTGACGGGGCTTGGTGTGACCTGTTGTTGGCGTCTCTGTTGTCGACGGGGCTTGGTGTGACCTGTTGTTGGCGTCTCTGTTGTTGACGGGGCTTGGTGTGACCTGTTGTTGGCGTCTCTGTTGTCGACGGGGCTTGGTGTGACCTGTTGTTGGCGTCTCTGTTGTTGACGGGGCTTGGTGTGACCTGTTGTTGGAGTCTCTGTTGTTGACGGGGCTTGGTACGACCTGTTGTTGGCGTCTCTGTTGTTGACGGGGCTTGGTGTGACCTGTTGTTGGAGTCTCTGTTGTTGACGGGGCTTGGTGTGACCTGTTGTTGGAGTCTCTGTTGTTGACGGGGCTTGGTACGACCTGTTGTTGGAGTCTCTGTTGTTGACGGGGCTTGGTACGACCTGTTGTTGGAGTCTCTGTTGTTGACGGGGCTTGGAGTGACCTGTTGTTGGAGTCTCTGTTGTTGACGGGGCTTGGTACGACCTGTTGTTGGAGTCTCTGTTGTTGACGGGGCTTGGCATGACCTGTTGTTGGAGTCTCTGTTGTTGACGGGGCTTGGCATGACCTGTTGTTGGAGTCTCTGTTGTTGACGGTGCTTGGTGTGACCTGTTGTTGGAGTCTATTGTTGACGGTGCTTGGTATGACCTGTTGTTGGAGTCTCTGTTGTTGACGGGGCTTGGTGTGACCTGTTGTTGGAGTCTATTGTTGACGGTGCTTGGTGTGACCTGTTGTTGGCGTCTCTGTTGTTGACGGGGCTTGGCATGACCTGTTGTTGGAGTCTCTGTTGTTGACGGGGCTTGGTATGACCTGTTGTTGGAGTCTCTGTTGTTGACGGTGCTTGGTGTGACCTGTTGTTGGAGTCTCTGTTGTTGACGGGGCTTGGTGTGACCTGTTGTTGGAGTCTCTGTTGTTGACGGTGCTTGGTGTGACCTGTTGTTGGCGTCTCTGTTGTTGACGGGGCTTGGCATGACCTGTTGTTGGAGTCTCTGTTGTTGACGGGGCTTGGTGTGACCTGTTGTTGGAGTCTCTGTTGTTGACGGGGCTTGGTGTGACCTGTTGTTGGAGTCTCTGTTGTTGACGGGGCTTGGTATGACCTGTTGTTGGCGTCTCTGTTGTTGACGGTGTTCACGGTGGGCGTTTGTCTACTTGTCTGTCGGTTCGGAGCCGACAGACAGGCTCTTAGTTTTCTGCTAGAGCTCCCCGTTGTTAAGCCAACCATCGACTCATATGACTTGTTGACGCTGTTGAGTTTGTGTTTTGGTGATTGTTCTTGTTGGTGCTGCATGGTGATTGTTCTTGCTGCTGGTGCTGCATGGTGATTGTCCTTGCTGCTGTTGGAAGGTGACTGTCCTTACTGCAGCATGAGGCGTGTTCTGGCTGAAGAACAGCGTCTCCCAGCTCCGAGAACATGAGCGAGAACGTCTTTCTAAAAATGAATATTTTGAAGCTGTCCACGAGAGAGAGAGAGAGAGAGAGAGAGAGAGAGAGAGAGAGAGAGAGAGAGAGAGAGAGAGAGAGAGAGAGAGAGAGAGAGAGAGAGAGAGAGAGAGAGAGAGAGAGAGAGCATTCATCGTGGTGGGTTTTCTGCGGTGAACGTTCTTTTCCCGCGTATGTTGTTCTTTGTTGTGTTCATACTTGTTGAAGTGGCACTACTGGTGAACACGGTGTTCTGCTGAGTGCGGAACTATGTGTCTATCGAGGTGCCGCGAGGCTTGCCGTGGTGTAGGTGTAGTGCCAGAGTGTCGTCTGGGTGTTGTGTGTGTGTGTGTGTTACGTGAGCTGTTGCGAGAAAAGGTGTATTTTTGATGAAGGTCACCGTGGCTTTTAGGTTCGTCCACTTGGGGTCTGGTCAGGACAGCGATGGTCATGTATCTTGCACGGTCGGTGCTCGATCCCCCGATGCATTCACTCTTTGTGGCGGGCTCTTGTACTACTGTGGCTACTGTAGTAATGTGTAGGACGCTGTGTCTCCTCTCTGTATACCACTTTGTTTACACTATTTACCGACTACTCCTCAACCATCACTGCCCATTCCTCTCTCCTCATTCTTCAGCCCTCACTTCCCAGAGAGGGGGAGGGAGAGTGAGAAGGGGGGGAGGTAGAGACGGAGGGGGTGGTTGGGGAGAGGGTTAGGTGGGAAGGGTTGGGAGGGAGGGAAGGGGAGGGAGGGAGGGGGTGATGAGGTGTACCATCATCGATCATCAGGAGGAACACGGCAGAGTTCCTCCTTGATTCACATGACGCCGCTCTCCCTCCCTCCCTCTTGCTCTCCCTCCCCCCTCCCTCTTGCTCTCCCTCCTCCCTCCCTCTTGCTTTCCCTCCTCCCTCCCTCCCTCTTGCTCTCTCTCCTCCCTCCCTCTTGTTCTCCCTCCCTCCTCCCTCTCTTGCTCTCCCTCCCTCTTGCTCCCCCTCCCTCCCTCTTGCTCTCCCTCCCTCCTCCCTCCCTTCTCCCTCCCTCCTCCCTCCCTCTTGCTCTCCCTCCTCCCTCCCTCTTGCTCTCCCTCCTCCCTCCCTCTTGCTCTCCCTCCTCCCTCCCTCTTGCTCTCTCTCCCTCCCTCCTCACCCTCCCTCCCTCCCTCGCCACCTTCTGGGAAACTTAAAGAAAGTTCCAAGAAGCAAAGTCAAACGAGATAGAGAAAAGAAATTTGCGTGTTAGTGAGGCAGGGGAGAGGGGGTGGGGGAGGGAGAGAGGGAGGGAACGAGAGTGGTGGGGGAGGGAGGGAGGGAGGGAAGGAGGGTGCGGGGGGGGGTTGAGAGTTGAGAGGTGCATGTTGAATTCACGTCGTTATGTTGCCAGGCGGCCATTAGCTGCAAGGTGCAGGAGACGCCAACCCCGGCAATTGTGGCTGGCCCCGAGGGTGGTGGTGTTGGTGGGGGTGGTTGGTGGGGTGGTTGGTGGGGGTGGTTGGTGGGGTGGTTGGTGGGGGTGGTTGGTGGGGGGGTAGTTAAAGGAGAGGCTTCGGGAGGGAAGAAATAGTCAGTGGAAATGGGGGGGGGAGGGGGCGGGAAGGGGGGGTGTAGATACAGCAGTTGTAGTGATAGTTATAAGTGGAGGGTGTAGTGTAGTGTAGTGTAGGGTGTAGTGTAAGATGTAGTGTAGTGTAGGGTGTAGGGTAAGAGTGTAGTGTTGGGTGAGGATGTAGGGTAAGAGTGTAGTGTTGGGTGAGGGTGTAGGGTAAGTGTGTAGTGTTGGGTGAGGATGTAGGGTAAGAGTGTAGTGTTGGGTGAGGGTGTAGGGTAAGTGTGTAGTGTTGGGTGAGGATGTAGGGTAAGAGTGTAGTGTTGGGTGAGGGTGTAGGGTAAGTGTGTAGTGTTGGGTGAGGATGTAGGGTAAGAGTGTAGTGTTGGGTGAGGGTGTAGGGTAAGTGTGTAGTGTTGGGTGAGGATGTAGGGTAAGAGTGTAGTGTTGGGTGAGGGTGTAGGGTAAGTGTGTAGTGTTGGGTGAGGATGTAGGGTAAGAGTGTAGTGTTGGGTGAGGGTGTAGGGTAAGTGTGTAGTGTTGGGTGAGGATGTAGAGTAAGAGTAAAAGGATCCAAGTAAATTCAGTAGAATTTCTGGTTGCAATTCTTTGACCATGTCGTAGCTCAGTCGATTAAGGCAGCGTCTGGGATGCTCTCGGATGCAGGTTCGAATCCTCGTCACGGCCCTTGTGGATTTGTCCGATTGAGCTGAGAGTGAGGTGTTTGAGGTGCACCTCCTAGCACCAGGAGATGATGGCTTACTGTTGCACAGACATTTACATTTATAGATATAGATAATTGAAACAAATTGAATATATACACAATAAAATTTCAAGAACGTCACTAAGAGAAAATACTGAACCTGAATGATGGCATCCAACCCACATCGCTGGAGTGTTATCTACACATGTAAGAGAACAGGACCTCGTAGTACAGTTAGATTCGTTCTTGCTTTCAATCGGGGGTCCCGAGTTCGATTCCCGAACGGGACAGAAAGGATTGAGTATATTTCCTTTCACCAGATGGGTCCCTGTTGGACTAGCGATTAATAAGTACCCGGGTTGTGGGGTTGCAACTTGGGGAAGGTCGGTAGTTCCACCTTGGCGGAACTTCGGTAATAAGTTCTAAAGAATATATATCCAGGCTTCTTGTCCCCAACAAAACGAATTAATAATATCAAAATGGTGATATTATTTGTCACTGGACCTGTGTTGGGTGACGACTTGGAGAGGGGAGGGGAGGGGTGAGGGGGAAAAGATGGAGGGGGTGAGGTGTAAGGTGTATGGAGTAGTGAAGGGTGAGGGGATAGTAAGGAGTGAGGGGTTATGAGTGAGGTGTGAGGGGAGGGGGGGGGGATGGAACTAGTGCGTGACGTATATCCCCCCTCCCCCCCCCCTCCTGCTTAGTCCTTATGCACCCATTCCATTGATTTATGGCCCTGAGTCAGTGTGTGGGTGTTCACCTAGTTGTGCTTGCGGGGGTTGAGCTCTGCTCTTTCGACCCGCCTCTCAACTGTTTCTACTACTACCATTTTTTTCCAACACCACACACACACACCCAGGAAGCAACCCGTGACAGCTGACTAACTCCCAGGTACCTATTTACTGCTAGGTAACAGGGGTTTAGGGTGAAAGAAACTCTGCCCATCGTTTCTCGCCGGCGCCAGGGATCGAACCCGGGACCACAGGATCATGTGACAGCGTGCTGTCCGCTCGGCCACCGGCTTCCCCCTCCTCCCTCCCCCCCACACACACACGTGTGTGTACTCACCTAGTTGTGTTTGTGGGGGTTGAGCTCTGGCTCTTTGGTCCCGCCTCTCAACCGTCAATCAACAGGTGTACAGGTTCCTGAGCCTATTGGGCTCTATCATATCTACACTTGAAACTGTGTATGGAGTCAGCCTCCACCACATCACTGGGTGTGTGTGTACTCACCTTGTGCTTGGGGGGTTTGGCCTGTATGACTGACCACCCTGTGTGGTGGGGACTTTAACATCACGTAACTAGCTTTTTGACACACACTGTACTCCCTTCATATGGTCTAGGGCAGCTGCCCACATACAGATGTACCTAAATGTGTTAATAAAAAAAAAATTGGTCCCTCCTCTCAACTTTCAATCAACTGGTGTTCAGATTCTGGAGTCTACTGGGCTTTATCATATCAAATCTACATTTAAAACTGTGTATGGAGTCAGCCTCCACTACATCACTTCCTAGTGCATTCCATCTACTAACTACTCTGACACTGAAAAATTATTGCTAATGTATCTGTGGCTCATTTGGGTATTAAGTTTCCACCTGTGTCCCCTTGTTCGTGTTCCACCCGTGCTAAAGAATTTGTCTCTGTCCATCCTGTCAATTTTCCTGAGAATTTTGTAGGTGTTGATCATGTCTCCCTTTACTTTTCTCTCTTCCAGGGACGTGAGGTTTAGCTCCCGTAGCTCATACCTCTCAGTTCCAGGACCAGTCTGGTGGCATACCTCTGAATCTTCTCTAACTTAGTCTTGTATTTAACAAGGTATGGACTCCAGGATTGGTCTGACATAAGTGGTATACAGGGTCCTGGACGATTCCTTACACAAGTTTCTAAAGGCAGTTCCTATGCTGGCCAATCTAGCATATGCTGCTGGGGGAGGGGGAGGGGGGGCAGATTGACTGTGAGGGGGAGTGTGAGGGGGGATGAGGTAGAGTATGAGGGGGAGAACTATGAGGAGGTGTGTGAGCAGCCTCTCGAGCGGTCACAACGTCACTAAACTGATGTACCAAATTGACCGAACGTAACCTAACCTAACCGAGGACCCAAGCATAGAACACGGAACATCACCACTATGTTTGCGAGCTGTTCATATCTGTTTAGTACACCAGGTTTTGGTCGTAGGGGCTTGACACGTCACAGTGCGACGTGGTGTTGGAGTCACGCCGTCTACCAGCTCACGTCTGTCTGAGTCACACATTATTATCCTGTTTACCTAATTATTGTTTATCTTTCTGCGTGTTTTGTGTCATCCATCTCTCTCTCTCTCTCTCGCCCGGTGACGAACACAGCAGGAAATACTTTCTTGAAATATCACTAATGCAAAGAAATATATATATATATATATATATATATATATATATATATATATATATATATATATATATATATATATATATATATATATATATATATATATATATATATATATGACAATGTCAGACCACGGAGGAAAATGAAACAGGACTTTCCTTAAGTACTTTCGTATATTAAATACATCTTCAGAAGGTATGATTTTACAGATCGAGTGATGGGTATAAATAGGCAGGAGAGAGTGGTGAAGTGGGGTGAGGTACAATACTTGGACAACGCAGACGGCCCATTGGCCCATCAGATGCACCCAATTGGCCCATCCGATGTAGCCCAATGGCCCATCTGATACAGCAGACATACAAGCATGATACATAGGTAATTATAACATAAAGAGGTAAATATATACAATGAATTAGTGAGACAAATGTTTTTCAATGATCCTACTTAAATCGCCCTTTAGCTGATCTATTAGAAATGGATCTAAGTTATATAGACCACTGCTAATATTCAAATTACTTTCTTTGGTGATCTGTATCAAAGCAGATTCAATTATGTTTCTGTTATAGGTGCTTTTACAATTTGTTATTGAAGACGCACTCTCCCAATCAATTTGGTGAGCTTTTTCTGACAAATGCACAAACAAAGCATTAGACAATTGGCCATGTCTTACAGAGTATTTATGTTGCGATATTCTACATTTTAAATCATTAGATGTTTGCCCAACATAGAACGTATTACATTCTTTACAAGGTATTTTATAAATGAAAGATTTTTTCCTCATTTTTCCTGTTTCATTTTTCCTCCGTGGTCTGACATTGTCATATATATATATATATATATATATGAGTGTGTGTGTGTGTTGAATATGACCGAAAGGGTAAGATTAATGATTCTAACACGAATCTTCTCAATATTTCTTACGTTTTTCTTCACTGTCAGGGGTAATTGAAATATTAACTCTCCAAAGTTCATTTTCTCAATTTTTTTTATTTATGGTCTGACGCCTAAAAGCCTTTCGCAAGGGCTTCTTACATTTTCAAAGACAGGTTTACACATATCATGTCATGCTTTTATTCGTTTTGGGTGAGGTGATATGACACAAATGTTTTGGGTGAGGTGATAGAACACGAATCAATGGGTATAAATTGGATAAGAAACATAAGAATATACGGGCTATTCATGCCCGTGCCACCTCTTGGGTGGCTTAATCTTTATCAATCATAAGAATGGAAGTAACTACAGAAGGCCTATTGGCCCATATTTTCTCTTGCTGCTTCTATGTTGGTTCGGGGTCTTGAAGTGGGTAGAATATAGTTATGCATTAATTGGCTGTTGATTGCTGGTTTTGACTTTTTGATGTGTAGGGCCTCGCTGATGTCGAGTCTCCTGCTATCGCTGTATCTATCGATGATTTCTGTGTTGCTTGTTAAGACTTCTCTGGTGATGGTCTGGTTGTGAGAAGAGAGTATATGTTCCTTGATGGAGCCCTGTTGTTTGTGCATTGTTAATCGCCTAGAAAGAGACGTTGTTGTCTTGCCTATATCCTGAGATCTTTGGGGCTTACAGTCCCCAAGTGGGCATGTGAAGGCATCAAAGATCTCAGTATATAGGCAGGAGGTGCTGCCAATCACCGGGAAGGAGCCAAGTTACGGAAATACAGAGACCTTGATCACCACTACAATTTTGTCCCCATTGCCTCAGAGGCACTTGGTGCCTGGGGTAAAAGTGCTGCTATCCTGGAAACACAAACCGAAACTGTCTCTATTTTCCGCTTCCCACACACTAGAAGGTGAAGGGACGACGACGTTTCGGTCCGTCCTGGACCATTCTCAAGTCGATTGTGAGAATGGTCCATTCTCACAATCCGGTCCAGTGTTGACAAAGGCCCAGATCGGCCGAAATGTTCATCTCTCTTTCCCATTCCTTTGTGGATTTTCCGCATACAAATGATCAGTGTGTTTAGTAATCGTCAACTGCATATTATATATATATATATATATATATATATATATATATATATATATATATATATATATATATATATATATATATATATATATATATATATATATATATATATATATATATATATATATATATATATATATATATATATATATATATATAAATGTGTGTGTGTGAATCACGAAAATTAACAAGTGATGAAAAATGTGAGTGTCAGACCACGGAGGAAGAATTGAAACAGGAAGTTCCTTAAATACTTTCGTATATTAATACATCTTCAGAAGGATTGAATGATGATGGAAAAGGAAAAATGAAGGACAAATAGAGAATAGTCACATCAGAACCATTGATTTTAGTGTGAATCTATCTATCATCTTCATCATATTCAATAATACAAAATTAAATGAGCCAGAAGAAACCTTGAATGGTCCCCAAGTTATAAATCACTTAAGAACTCTACGACCCGACCAGGGTTCGAACCTGCATAGCAAGGACTGACCCGCTGGCGTACACAGTACCATAACCACCTCATCAGCCAACCCGTTCTCGCAAATTTAATAAGTCAATATTGACTTATTAAATATGTGCATAGGTGACATACTTAACATAATAGATACCCTCAAAAAGATTCATAGAAAACACCGACCTTACCTAACCTTGTTAGTATCTTAAGATAAGCATCTTATTGCTTCGTAATTACAATTATTACCTAACCTATAATAGGTATAGGTTAAGTAATAATTGTAATTACGAAGCAATAAGATGCTTATCTTAAGATACTAACAAGGTTAGGTAAGGTCGGTGTTTTCTATGAATCTTTTTAAGGGTATCTATTATGTTTTGTATATCACCTATGCACGTAGTTAATAAGTCAATATTGACTTTACGAATTTGCGAGAACGGGTTGCATCAGCGGTTCACTGGGCTCTATGACTGCACATTCCCCGGCAACCCTCGTGGTGCAATTTGGTCACAGTTGTTCATGAAATCCTGGTGCATGACGGGGCCGCGCCGAGTCTCCAGATGCGAGAGGAAGTAAGAATTGTCACCAAGCACACATAGACAGGACCCGGGTGGTGGCTGGTGAAGACTGGAGGTGCCTCACAAGTAAGGAGACAGACAGGGCGGGTCACCAGATCTTGTCACCAAGAGCTTTTTAGGTGCTGTGGGCGTTGGCGTGCAGCACACACATGCGTGCGATGATGCGGGTGTGGGGGCGGTGTGTGGGGGCGTCTGGCGATGCAGGTGTGGGGAACCTAGCATGACACGAGGACATGAGTGAGACGAGAAGTGATGACTACAGTTGGTGATGGATGACACTGAGCGCTGCGGATGAGGCAGTTGTGTATACATACCTGCATCACAGCGCCTGTATCATGGATACTTCATTATTTTCAATATCAGTGTTGACCAATAGACCTACCGATCAACACTGATCCCCCTCTTATGTATGACCCTCTGTCCTGCGTGACAGTGAATACTAGCATTAACCTCAATTTAATAAGACTATCAAAATCCTCAGATTAGGCAAAATTGTAATTAATTTTGTCAATAAAGATGTTAATAATAATAACTGATCCCCCTGTCACGGGGACCCCCCCCCCCTCGTCACAGAACCCCCCTGTCACAGGATCCCCCTGTCACGGGGACCCCCCCCCCTCGTCACAGAACCCCCCTGTCACAGGATCCCCCTGTCACAGGACCCCTTGTCACAGGACCCCTGTCACAGGACCTGTGTTAATCAACAGAATATATATCTGCTCCTCCGAGAGCCACCCATCCTCCCGGTGGGTGAGAGGTGACAGTGGGTGATCTGCCCGAATATCTGAGACAATACCAAATTATTATTTATAAACATGAACCAATCCGAGCACAGCTGGTGACTCCAAGATTGGCTGACGCGAGGTCACCCAGCGCGAGGCTTGGGTACGGGCGGACTTAGCTAGCTTCCAGGTTCAAAGTTTAATTTGCCACAACGTACAAAATGCAAAGTGCTGACTTAACCAGAAACGTATTAACCCTAGCCACCCACCTAGCTTTACGTACCGATGTATAGAAAACGGGATATGTGTGTGAGCCGCTAGTTTTAATAGTAATTTGACCTCGGGGAATACGACGTGTAACTTGACTGCTGCCAATGCTCTCGGCCGTGTAGTGGGAGAACACACAAGGTACAAGTGGAAATTGTACCCTTAAAAAGGGACAAGTCAGTGTATGATTCAGGACAACTACGGTGTTTGTAGGGAGTCATGATAGCTGGGCTACCGTGAGACAAGAGTTTACATGTAAACTATTATCTCTTGGCAGGACAGGCATAAGGGAGTCACGGAGTCTCGAACTGTGGACAGGAAAATTGAAGTTCGACTTAGTAGTTACAGATCACCCACAGAAAATCTACACAGTAAAATAACAACGTACTGGAGTGAACGATATGGAATAAAATGCAGAACAGAACCAGTGAAGAGCAGAGGTGCCTTAGGCACAATCAGAGAACACTGTATAAACATCAGAGGTCCGCGGTTGTTCAACGTCCTCCCAGCGACTATAAGAAATATTGTCTGAACAACAGAGGACATCTTCAAGAGAAAACTAGATCATTTCCTCCAAGGAGTGCCGGACCAACCGGGGTGTGGTGGGTATGTGGGCCTGCGGGTCACTCCAAGCAACAGCCTGGTGGACCAAACTCTCACAAGTCAAGCCTGGCCTCGGGCCGGGCTTGGGGAGTAGAAGAACTCCCAGAACCCCATCAACCAGGTATCACGCTGAACTGCAGGTCATTCTGGCTGGTTTGGAGAAAGTACCTCAAGACGAAAAAGATGTTTTCGTATTTAACGATAGCCGAGGAGTTCATGATTCATTATACTGTCAAAATCCAATCTTCATGTCCATATTTGAGGATTGTAAGGAAAAGGATAAATGACATAAAGCTAAACGGCCTGAACATCTGGAGCGAAAGAACTTTGCAACACAGCATCAACATGGGTTCAGGGATGGCAAGTCCTGCCTCACAGGGTTACTTGAATTCTACGACCAGGCAACAAAAATAAGGCAAGAAAGAGAAGGGTGGGCAGACTGCATATTTTTGGATTGCCAGAAAGCCTTTAACACAGTACGACACAAGAGGCTAGTGAAAAAGCTAGAGATGCAGTTTGGAGTGGAAGGGAAGGTACTCCATTGGATAAGGAAGTACCTAAGCAGCAGAAGACAGCGAGTTACTGTGAGGGTGAGGTCTCAGATTGGCGAGACGTTACAAGTGGAGTCCCGCAGGGGTCAGTCCTTGGACCTATACTGTTTCTAATATATGTAAATGCTCTCCCAGAGGGTATAGAATCGTTCTTCTCATTGTTTGCTGACGATGCAAAAATTATGAGGACAATTAAAACAGAGGATGATAGTAGGAGGCTACAAGATGACCTAGACAGACTGAATAAATGGTCCAACAAATGGCTACTGAAGTTCAACCTGAGTAAATGCAAGATCATGAAACTAGGCGGTGGAAACAGGTGGCCAGACACAGGATACCGAATGGGAATGAAGTACTTCATGAAACGGACAGAGAGAAAGATCTAGGAGTTGATATCACACCAAACCTGTCTCCTGAAGTCCACATAAAAAGAATTACATCTGCGGCATATGCGAGGCTGGCTAACATCAGAACAGCCTTCAGGAACCTATGTACGGAATCGTTCAGAACCTTGTATACCACATATGTAAGACCAATCCTGGAGTATGCAGCCCCGGCATGGAGCCCGTACCTTGTCAAGCACAAGACGAAGCTGGAAAACGTTCAGAGGTATGCCACTAGACTAGTCCCAGAACTAAGAGGCATGAGTTACGAGGAAAGGCTAAGTGAACTGCACCTCACGTCGCTGGAAGACAGAAGAGCTCGGGAAGACATGATCACTACCTATAAAATTATCAGAGGAATTGACAGGGTAGATAATGGTAAACTTTTTAACACGGGTGGAACACGAACAAGAGGACACAGGTGGAAAATGAGTACCCAAATGAGCCACAGGGACGTTAGAAAGAACTTGTTCAGTGTCAGAGTAGTTAACAGATGGAATGCATTAGGCAGTGATGTGGTGGAGGCTGACTCCATACACAGTTTCAAGTGTAGATATCATAGAACCCAGTAGGCTCAGGAATCTGTACCCCAGTTGATTGACGGTTGAGAGGCGGGACCAAAGAGCCAGAGCTCAACCCCCGCAAGCACAACTAGGTGAGTACACACACACACACACACACACACACGCACACACACACGCACACACACACACACACACACACACACACACACACACACACACACACACACACACACACACACGTGAACAGAAGCGTGTGAGTATCTCTAACACAAGTGCCAGTCTCTCAGACAAACCCCCAGACTAGTGTTTGCTCCTGCTACTTGACCTCGCTGTTCAGTCTCCTTGTTGGTGGACGTGAAAAATAGTTTCACATCATCGTATTTCCTCAGACTTTATTATGTAGGTACTTACGGTAAGCGCGAGGAGGCCTTCTAGTATCAGGTACTTTCTCTACTTTCCTAATTATTCCCACAAATAGCAACGTGAGAATAGTGATAACTTCATTATATTGATAATAACAGTGATATTGACCCATGCGAGGAAGAGGCTGGCTCGTATGGGTCCTAAGGTTATTATGTTCCTTTGTTGCTTTAAATGAGGTATACTCCGGTTATACGCAGTATACCTCACATGATGGTATATGCTTTGCCTACCATACAAAACAAAAAGCTGCTTTAAGGCTTGAGTGTAAATATGGGGAAACAGGAGTAAAGTCAAAAGCCAAAGTTAAAAATAAGAGTTAGATTTAATAAAACAAAATAAAAGTTATTTTAACTCTTGCAATACAACTGTCTTTGCGTAATTTATAATTCAAAATCAAATCAAATCATGAACGCTAATTTCATCTCAATGACCCGGACACCCGACCACAACAAAGTATAAAAGTACAGTGCTACAAGGTACAGTGCATTACACCGTAACTCTTAATGAGGTCACGGCGGGTTTTCTTCCTATTGGGGAGTGTTGCCAAGTCCCTTTCTCTCTCTCCCCTGATGTGTTGCTGTACCATCTTTCTCACAACCTTGCAGGGTGTGCATGATGGAGATAATGGGCTCTGAGACAGTGACTCCTGTGACAGTGACTCCTGAGACAGTGACTCCTGTGACAGTGACGCCTGTGACAGTGACTCCTGAGACAGTGACTCCTGTGACAGTGACTCCTGTGACAGTGACGCCTGTGACAGTGACTCCTGAGACAGTGACTCCTGTGACAGTGACTCCTGTGACAGTGACTCCTGTGACAGTGACGCCTGTGACAGTGACTCCTGAGACAGTGACTCCTGAGACAGTGACTCCTGTGACAGTGACGCCTGTGACAGTGACTCCTGAGACAGTGACGCCTGTGACAGTGACTCCTGAGACAGTGACTCCTGAGACAGTGACTCCTGTGACAGTGACGCCTGTGACAGTGACTCCTGAGACAGTGACTCCTGAGACAGTGACTCCTGTGACAGTGACGCCTGGGACAGTGACTCCTGAGACAGTGACTCCTGAGACAGTGACTCCTGTGACAGTGACGCCTGTGACAGTGACTCCTGAGACAGTGACTCCTGAGACAGTGACTCCTGTGACAGTGACGCCTGTGACAGTGACTCCTGAGACAGTGACTCCTGTGACAGTGACGCCTGTGACAGTGACTCCTGAGACAGTGACGCCTGTGACAGTGACTCCTGAGACAGTGACTCCTGTGACAGTGACTCCTGAGACAGTGACTCCTGTGACAGTGACTCCTGAGACAGTGACTCCTGTCTATTACCCATCTTGTACACTGGAGCTATGTTGACTGTTTTCTAACTTTCCGGTAGGTCTGGGTTTTTTTTCTACTGACGTCATGCACCATAGAACCCGGTAGAGAGAACGAGAAAATAGGAGAGTGCGTGTAAGAAATAGACATGACAGGTAGCAGGACGAGGGAATAACAGCAGTTGACGTGATCGCACATGATTTCCAGTAATGTGCTCTGACACAGACAAGGTCTGTAGCATTTCGTAAAAAGAGGAAATATATGTAAAATATTGAAGTCTCCCGTGACTCACAATGCCCGGATTCTCTAATGAAGATCAAAGAAACGAGGGAAAACTGCAGACCTTAAAGAATGAAATACAACCTGTAAAAAAAAAAACAGAAGATGAATAAATAAATAGAAAAACAGATAAATCATTCTGAGTGAGTTCACAGAGAAATCACCAAAGTTATCCAACAATTCCAAGAAGTTTTAGAGACAACCAAAACAGCTGCAGAAAAAAAACAATTGAGTCACCGTAAGAGAAGCGATAGATTGAGAGAGTGAAAAAAACACACACGACAAATTGTGATGTAAATCTGTCCAACCCGCTAATGAACACGACCAGCCCGACACCGGGAGACAGACGCAGGAGAAAGGACAGAAAAATCCTGATCCGGAGACCATTGTGCAGGAGAACTAAAGGAGATATAATCAAAGCGTTCAAAGTAATAAGAGAGAGACACAACGCGGCCAAGGACACGCTGTTAAGTTTTGTTGACAAGTGTCACCCTGGCCAACAGACAAGTGTCACCCCTGGGTCACAGACACGTGTCACCCTGGCCAACAGACAAGTGTCACCCCTGGGTCACAGACACGTGTCACCCTGGCCAACAGACAAGTGTCACCCCTGGGTCACAGACACGTGTCACCCTGGCCAACAGACAAGTGTCACCCCTGGGTCACAGACAAGTGTCACCCTGTGTTAAATAATGGTGAGGAAAAACACAAACTAAGCATGACTATAGAGCACATGGAAGGGATAGTGAGGACAGGATAGGAGCTGGGACGGGAAGACAGGATAGGAGCTGGGACGGGAAGACAGGATAGGAGCGGAGAAATGAGTAACGGAGGGGGGGGGGGAAGATACCGTGACCAACCACTTGGACCACTGGGTATCGAACTCCGACCCAGCAGGAAGAGAGGTCGTTGCTCTACCGACCAGTCCAACTGAGTGGACACTCACGAGCTAAAGATTAATTTAAAGATTTATTGAAGTGTGCGAGTAGTGAATAGAAGGATGAAGGTATTGAAGGAGAGAGAGAGAGAGAGAGAGAGAGAGAGAGAGAGAGAGAGAGAGAGAGAGAGAGAGAGAGAGAGAGAGAGAGAGAGAGAGAGACTTAGTAAATGGAGTTAACATCAGTTTCCGTAGCAACCAGTCCTCATTCGGCTGGTAATGGAAGCCACAGTCCACATCACCGTGCTGCCTGCGAGAGAGGAGATGACGTGAGAGAAGAGAGAGAGAGAGAGAGAGACTCTCTCTCTCTCTCCCTTCATCCACGGGTAACAAACATCCTTTAAGAGAGACAGTTATCCCATCAAACTCATCATGCGCGCCTCATTATGACTCCGCCTGCATAATATGACAGGTAACAGACCAGTAATTACCTGGAGCCAGTCTTTTGTTGACCATCCTTCTTCCGCCCCGGATATTTCCTTCTGATCCGAACATTATCCTTCTGACGCATAGGATCAGCGCCTCCTCTCGTGTGTGTGTGGAAGATATGGTCTCTCAGCTTGTTGTTTTGTTATTGCTGTTGCCAGGGGAGATTTAACAGGAAGGAGGATATAGTGAAGGAGGATAATGCGGCCTTAACCTCGACCTTCAACCTAGCTTGAGTAAAATCAATAGACATCAGGCTGTTGGCCCCAAGAAGGTTATTTACGTTAGGAAACATGAGTAGTACCCGGCTGGCTCTTGATGACGTCTGGCCGTGTGGTGGAGGGAAATATGGGAAGCAACGTCGAATTTAGGAGACGTGATGCCCGGCCACACTCCCCGTGGGGGCTTGTGGGTCTCCGGTATCGCCCACAGTATAGCGGTGGCAGTGTGGCTAGACTGAATCAGAGACTTGCCTTCACTGAATCAGGTACAGAGTTCGCTCTCCCGTTGCACATTGTATAAATGTCAGTAGCTCCACCGTGGGTATTTGGTTCTCTGGAATTATCTCTGCTGTTATCCTGTATAGACGCACCATGGTGTAGACTACCTTTTGACGTGTGCAGCACCGGGGTATAGGCTACCTCTCACAACTCGAAAACAAAGGTTGCTGAGGCTGTCTTGAACATTAACCATAGTGTCACAGAACTAGTAAGACCACAAACATAAAGCCTAAGCCACCACTAACTAGGCTATGGCGATCAACTTTTAATTCCACCAAACTTTGAATTCTTTCATAGAAAAATATTATGATAAAATATATCATGGAAACATTAGTACAGTCAAAATAAGTTTGGGAATAACCTTCGTTGTTTCCTATGAAGGAAACAAAGTCAAGAGGGTAGGTGAAGGGAAGTTACTTAGCTATGATTAAGGCGCTCACGACGATCAACTGACTTCCTGGGGCCAGATTCACGAAAGAACTTACGCAAGCACTTACGAACGTGTACATCTTTCCTCAATCTTTGACGGCTTTGGTTACATTTATTAAACAGTTTACAAGCATGAAAACTTCCCATTCAACTGTTGTTATTGTTATAAACAGCTTTCTAGTGCTTCGGAGCTCATTAGCTGTTTAATAATTGGAAACAAAGCCGCCAAAGATTGAGAAAAGATGTACAGGTCCGTAAGTGCTTGCGTAAGTTCTTTCGTGAATCTGGCCCTTGACTTCTGGCACGCAAACTGCCAGGAACTGCAGCCGGTGACTTCCTCTCTCCCGGTGGTACTTGACGTCGCGTTGTTCACCACCTCTGCTGTCTCCTTGCACTGCAATCCTGGTTCTTCGCCTCCCTGTATCCTCGCCTGGACAAAGAGAATCCCTGCAACAATTTTTTTTCCCCTTGGTGACCGGGTAATAGGGTAGGAGGAGGAGTGTGGGGCAGTAACGAGGTGGATCTGGCACTATAGTTTTGGTATGTTGTTATAGATTCAGCTACTCGGAACAAGTTCCAAGTAGCACGGGCTATGGTGAGCCCGTAGTGGACTTACCTGGCACAGGAGCGGGGCAAGTAGCACGGGCTATGGTGAGCCCGTAGTGGACTTACCCCGGCACAGGTGCTGTGTGCACTATAGCAGGACTGTGTCACTACTGACCCCGTTGCTCTCCTCCTAGCTAACACCTCACACGTCACTGGTGGCTGGAAGAGAAATATGGATACAGTGCGTGGACTTCGGATATTTTTTCCTTAATAATAAGATGGTTTGCCATTTCACGCAGCGTGAGTTTGGATTGATCTCTAAATGGCTCATTTTTGTTACAGTCTATGAGATAATTCTCTAATGTGAATTAGAGAATTATCTAATCCTTCTCTACACACACTTTACAATTTGTTTCATCTAAGTCCTTATACAAGTGGAGCTAAGTTCTGTCATTAATGTACATATCCTGAAAACCTCGGAGTTACAGAATGAAGCTCCTGAAATACAAAGTAGTCTGTATGAAATAAATCAGTGTACAAATGAACAAATCCACAAGGGGCCGTGACGAGGATTCGAACCTTCGTCCGGGAGCATCCCAGACGCTGCCTTAATCGACTGAGCTACGACATGCTCAAATCAGTGTAAATCAGTCTCATTCGCGCTTGGAATTTGTATTTGTCCCTTGCCTGTTTTATCCATGTTCTTGTCTTTTTTTCACTTTCTCCTCATTCCGTTATCGTTTCATCTTCTCCTCTTCCTAATCTCTCCTGCTTTCCTTACCCCTCTCCCCTCGTCTCGTCTCCTCTCACCCCTCACTCTGCTCATCTCTCCCCAGGGAGAGTGTGGGAGAGGTACGGATCCCCTTAAACTAATTTGATCACCACCTCCGTGGGTGTTCTCTTGTCATTGGCTTGCTGGCCACTCAGTGAGCTTGGCTTGCTGGCCACTCAGACAGCATGACCTACTGGCCACTCAGTGAGCTTGTCCTGCTGGCCACTCAGAGAGCATGACTTACTGGCCACTCAGTGAGCTTGTCCTGCTGGCCACTCAGAGAGCTTGTCCTGCTGGCCACTCAGAGAGCATGACTTACTAGCCACTCAGTGAGCTTGTCCTGCTGGCCACTCAGTGAGCTTGTCCTGCTGGCGACGTAGAGAGCTTGTCCTGCTGGCCACTCAGTGAGCTTGTCCTGCTGGCCACTCAGACAGCATGACCTACTGGCCACTCAGTGAGCTTGTCCTGCTGGCCACTCAGACAGCATGACCTACTGGCCACTCAGTGAGCTTGTCCTGCTGGCCACTCAGAGAGCATGACCTACTGGCCACTCAGTGAGCTTGTCCTGCTGGCCACTCAGACAGCATGACCTACTGGCCACTCAGTGAGCTTGTCCTGCTGGCCACTCAGACAGCATGACCTACTGGCCACTCAGTGAGCATGTCCTGCTGGCCACTCAGACAGCATGACCTACTGGCCACTCAGTGAGCTTGTCCTGCTGGCCACTCAGACAGCATGACCTACTGGCCACTCAGTGAGCTTGTCCTGCTGGCCACTCAGACAGCATGACCTACTGGCCACTCAGTGAGCTTGTCCTGCTGGCCACTCAGTGAGCTTGTCCTGCTGGCCACTCAGAGAGCATGACCTACTGGCCACTCAGTGAGCTTGTCCTGCTGGCCACTCAGAGAGCATGACCTACTGGCCACTCAGTGAGCTTGTCCTGCTGGCCAGGACAAGCTCACTATTTTTATTTTAAAAATAGTGAGCTCACTATTTTTTTTAACTATTTTTAAAAAAATAGTTTTTTTAACCTATTATAACCCCCCCCCCCCCATGATGAATGTAATCATCTCATATGAGTTAAATCTTGTGCGAGTAAATGCATTAAAATGAATTCATAAGGAAAGTAGTTAAGTCCGCCCTCCTCAAATGGCCTTCTTACACGGAAGTTACTTTTTTTTAAATTTTTCTGTTATTACAGATATATTATTTTTTATCTGTCCTCATTATCTATTATTTATTATATCTATTATTTTTATCTGTCCATTATCTATTATTTTTAATCTGTCCACCATTATTTTTTATTATATTTTATTTTTGTGTTTAGTGATGATGGGGTTAATTTCCCAACCGGCAAATATCTCTTGGTCTTATGAACAAATCCACAAGGGCCGTCACGAGGATTCGAACCTGCGTCCGGGGGCATCCCAGACACTACCTTAATCGACTGAGCTACGACAGGGTTAAAAGCTCAGTCGATTAAGGCAGTGTCTGGGATACTCCGGGACGCAGGTTCAAATCCTCGTCACGGCCCTTGTGGATTTGTTCATTTGATGTATCACGTTATTGTGATCTCTGTGTGTGTCTCTTGGTCTTCATTATTGCTAGAGTAAATTGAACTCTAAATGTTCCTTACACTGAGACGTGGGTTTTGTGTTGGGGGGGGGGGGGCGTGAGGCTTATCAACTTGTGCAGAGTTATGAGGGGACGCCATTACAGCTGACTCACCCCACCAACAAGTATAGTTCTGAACATACTTCCAGAACTAAGGTATATTCTCAGTGTGTGTATATATATATATATATATTTATATATATATATATATATATATATATATATATATATATATATATATATATATACACCGAGAATCAGAATACGCCTCTAGGTATATATATATATATTCCATATATGTTATATTGGGTGACAATCTGATTTAAATCTAATTAAAGAAAAATTTCTCAAATAAATTTATGTAATGGTTCAGTTTTGTAAAGCCGCGTGAAGCCAGCCGCCGTGACTGTTGCGGCTGTACACAAAGTTTTGCAGTTTTGCAGTTTTTTTGCTGAACTGCAAAAAAAACTAGACAAAAAACCCTTGGAGTGGATATTACACAAGTCCTTCATCCACTCCACTACCCACTTCGCCCCCCCCCCCCTCTGCCTGTATCGCCATTATGTGCGCTAGCGTGGAACTATGTCGAAGACTTTCTGACTGTCGCAAAAATTCAATCTGTCCACCATTCTCTATCTTGTCTGATCTCATTCGCCTGGTCATTGAACTCTATCGGGTGTGTGAGGCAGGATTCAACATTCCTGATCTTATGCTGAGGACATGTTATAAGGACCCCTTTCTCCAGGTGTTTTACAGGTGTTTTACTAGCATCTCGCTAGCATATTGCATGATATGCAAGTAAGGCACACCGGCTTACAGTGTAATTTACCTGGATTTACCTGAGGGGCCATCATCACTAGTGCTCTTGGCTTGTCCACCTGTTTCCCTTTTTGTATATATTGGAACTATATTGGCTGTCTTGTGCAGGCGATGAGTCACAATAACGTGGCTAAAGTATGTTGACCAGACCACACACTAGAAGGTGAAGGGACGACGACGTTTCGGTCCGTCCTGGACCATTCTCAGGTCGATTGTGAATTGTCCAGGACGGACCGAAACGTCGTCGTCCCTTCACCTTCTAGTGTGTGGTCTGGTCAACATACTTTGGCTGTCTTCCAACTCTCTGGTACCTCTCCTGTGTTCAGTGACTTGTTGTATGTCTTAGTTAATGTCCAGCACAAGGCGCATGCTGCTTCTCTTAGTATATATGGTGGTAGCTTACGTGGTCCCTCAGCCTTACTTGTGTCTAGCGCCGGTGAGTGCCTTCTTACTTCGTCTCTAGTTAGCGCAAGGTCTTCCAGTGCTGCTTGGTTTGGTTCCATCCCCCCTCAGCCCAGGAATTTCTTCCTGCTCTATTGTGAACACCTCCTGGATCCTCCTAGTGTGCTCCCCACACTTCTCTGTTGTTCTCAGTGAATGAAATGTTATGACCGAGCCTAACCAGTTCAGACTAGATATGACCTAGCTGAGGTCATGCCTTTAAGTGTCAAGGTGCCTCTATTACACTGTAACTCACACTGTAGTATATGAAATAACATTATATACACGTTTATATTAGTTTATTGTGCGGTATTTTGCTGCATTATTATTATATTTCTTGATGTGTTGTGTGTGTGTGAGTTTTGTAACTGCTTGTTACGTCGGCCGACCGCTGCTAAAACCATATCCCCCCTCCCCCCCCCACCCTTGCCTGTATTCACCTCATTGTGCTTCTGGGTGTTGAGCTTTGGCTCTTTGGTCCTGCCTCTCAACTGTCAATCAACTGGTGTACAGGTTCCTGAGCCTACTGGGCTCTATCATATCTACACTTGAAACTGTGTATGGAGTCAGCCTCCACCACATTACTGCCTAATGCATTCCACCTGTTAACTACTCTGACACTGAAAAAGTTCTTTCTAATATCTCTGTGGGTCATTTGGGCACTAAGTTTCCACCTGTGTCACCTGTGTCCCCTGTGTCCCCTGTGTGTGTCTGTCAGTACATCCAACACAGTGCGGTTGGTAAGCTTCTTGTTTGTTATATATACCTATTTGTATAATGCTAATTTTGTGCAGTTGAACATCTGCGTATGTTCCCAGGGTGTATAAATATATATATATATATATATATATATATATATATATATATATATATATATATATATATATATATATATATATACGTAAGAGTATTTTCTGTTTGTTTTCTGTACTCTGTACTGATGTATATATTATTTGCCTCGACATGATTTCACGTCTATCCTCAGGTTTATCACTTATTGATTGACTCTTGCTTTCCTGCTGACGTAGTTGTGAAACAAGTTGGGCTGGATCTCTACTTTAGGTTACAATGTCATTTTCACATTACTTTTCTGTTTCCTTTCTCACTCTAAAATACTCATTCCTTGTTCTCTAGTACCCTTTCTGCTGTTATTTTATTCCTGTAGTTTTTTCCCCATGCCTTTGCGCCTATGCTTCCTTACATATATGGTTAAAGGAAAAGGGGATTGCCCTCTTTCATTATTCTCCCTTCATTGAAGAGATCCATCGATTCCTATGGAGAGAAACTTGCCTTTGCTATCTATGTAACAGAAAGTCTTTCATTTTAGCATTCTTCCCTTTCGATATGCCAAACCTCTTCTCACTCTTGGCCTTCTTAAGAGTGCATCCCTACTGCCACAAGGTACTCAATGCCATCACACAGTGATCCCTCATTCTCTAGCAGGGTTGAGGGGAAAGGGGGGAGGGGGGGTGGAAGTTGACTTCTCCTCATGTCTGACTCACTGGGTGTAAATACCAGGTCAAGTCTGGTTAGTTTGTCATTGTACCTCCTCATTCGTGTGGCTCCATTGACAGATTGACTCACGAAGTCTTTCTAGGTGAGCACAGTCACACACACAGAGTACATCTAGGTGAGTACAGTCACACACATAGTACAACTAGATGAGTACAGTCCCACACAGAGTACATGTAGATGAGTACCCGACAAACGTGACGGCATGCGTGTGTATGTGTAGGTGTGGAGACACGCAGTTGTGGAAGATGCGGGTGTGTACTGGCTACAGTGCCGAGGTGCTGGGGGTGGTGGGGTGTTGTGCTGGCCACACTGCAAGGCGGCGCACGCGATCACCACATTCATCCCCGCCTTCGAATCCCTTCGCCTGGCCTTGGCCTCGGATTACGTCAGCTGGAGACAGGGCCTCGTGGTCTGCATCTGTCAGACATGCTTGTTTACGTTTTTTTTCTAATTTAGTACATCTATATATTTCTATTATAAGGAACTAAATCGTTTATTTGACGCATTAGTTTTGTTATTGTTATTGTATTATGTGATTTATTCTATTTCAAGTGTTTTTGTCTTAAATGTCCATGATTGTATTTGTTCGTTAATGCTGTTGTTGTCAGTATGATTATATATATATATATATATATATATATATATATATATATATATATATATATATATATATATATATATATATATTTATATTTATATTTAAATGTTCAACTTATTTTCTGTGTCTGCTTAAATTATTTTCCAAGAGGATTTTTACATTTAGTTTGATATAAACACTTGGAATTCTATTTTAAAGTTCACGATTGGGGGTTACTTTTGTGGGAGTCTTTTGTGTGTGCGGGTGGAGAAAGTCTTTTGTTAGGGGGAGTCTTTCGTGAGGGAGTTTTTTATGAGGGAGTCTTGTGAGGGGTGAAGGAGTCTTTTGTGTGAGGGTGGAAAAAGTGTTTTTGTGGGTAGAAAGTGTGTCTTTTGATTGGAGGAGAGGGGGAGAGTGTTTTATGTTAGGAGAAAGAGAGTTTTGGTGGAGAAAGAGTCTCTTGAGGAGACTATATAATGTTTTGATGGGGGAGGAAAGAGTCTTTTGATGGATGGAAGGAGAGATTATCTTGTCGGTTGCTAAACCTGAGACTCAAGACGGTGCCACTGGAGGCCTTCAGACACATGCAATGACAGACTGGTTCTGTAGCCCAGAAACTGGAATATTTAAAATTCATGTTGAGTTAAGACTGGCGGTGAATGGATGAATGTATATTTGGAGAGGTGGTTCCAGGGTGGTGAAGAGCGTATGGACTTATGAATGGGTGGGTGAGGCTTCCAGGAATTGGGGGAGATTTACAGGTGCAGAGCTTCAGGACAAACAGGGTTCAATAAAAGGCGAGGGATCAGGAATAGTGGGTTCCAGAAAGAGAGGGTTTATTGCTGAAGAAGCTTCATCAGTTGTTGGCTTCCAGAAAAGAAGGGGCTCAACAAATCCACAAGGGCTGTGACGAGGATTCGAACCTACGTCCGAGAGCATCCCAGACGCTGCCTTAATCGACTGAGCTACGACATGGTAAAAAAAAATCCAACCAGAAATGCTACTGAATTTACTTGGATCCTGCAGCCTCTCCGAGACTGTGGATTTGTTCATATGCATCACGCAATTGTGATTTCTGTGTGTAAAAGAAGAGGGTTCATTGAAGAAGAGGGCTTCGGGAGTGTGTGTGTGTTCCAGAAACTAAAGGTTCATTGAAATTGGACTCCAGGAACTGTAATGGGTGCGTTCCAGACGATAGAGGTAGAGAAGATAAAGATAGAGCCTCATGAATGGCTGGGTTCCAGAACTGAAGAGGCTTCAGAACCAACAGATCACGAGGAGGTAAAGAATTACAGGAGGGGAATCGATGGAACCAGGAGAAAGAAGGTTCCAGAATATAGAGGATTCCAGGAGGGAATTGGTACCAAAAATGAAGAGATATCCAGGAAGAGTTCGGCTCTAGAGTGAAGACCGTTGCAACAGAGGTAGCGTTAAGTAACTAATAGAGTATACCACAGTGATTAAGGCTCCAAAAACCAGGTTGTTACCAGGTGTGGTAGAATTCCAGAATAATGAGGGTTCCAGTAGGGTTT
This sequence comes from Procambarus clarkii, assembly GCF_020424385.1. Lineage (NCBI taxonomy): Eukaryota > Metazoa > Arthropoda > Malacostraca > Decapoda > Cambaridae > Procambarus > Procambarus clarkii. The sequence goes on along the minus strand of NC_059608.1, from coordinate 1,331,512 downwards.
GGCTTCCATGAATTGGCAGGATTCCCGAATCAAGAAGGTTCAAGGACGGATGGGTTCCAGAATGAAGCGTGCCTTCCCCTCCCCCTTCCCGCCCCCTCCCCTCCCTTCACGCCCCCTTCCCTTCCTCTCCCTGTCCTCCCCCCCCCCTCCATCCTCCCCCTCCCACCCAAGCCTCGCTCGCTGGCCCGGAGTCACGTGACCGCCTCCGCTTTTCAGAACAGCAACATTTCGCTGAATATCACAGACGATATTTATGTGGCTGCCCTTAGCTGGTGGCGGGCCACCGGAAGCCTGCACGAGAGTATTGTTACGGGGGGGGGGGGAGGAGTGAAGATGGGGAGGAGGAGGAGGGGGAAAGAGGAATTAATGGAGAGATTGCCTACAAAATAGGGCGAGGGGTGAGGTGGTGTGTGTGACGGAGGTGGTAGCACTGCAGGTCGTGGAGGACGAGGTGGTGACCTCAACCATACCAGCATGTCACTGACTACGGGGGAGTGAGGTCATGACCTGCCTGAGGTCATGAACTGTCTGAGGTCATAACCTGTCTGAGATTATGACCTACTAGCACTGTTGTACCTGTTGCTTTATACCTTAATTAATTCTGACGGTCAAACTTCCTTGTCGGCTCCGAGACTCGTGTGGTATAAAATATAATCCCACTTTCCATCCCATTTAGCAATATTAAATATACAGTAATAAACACGTTCATGAACTAACTCTTTTTGTGGCGCAAAATGAATGGAATATCTTAGTAAGAGGGTATACCTCTATATATATATAATTATCATTTTAAATTGGAACTTTTCTCGCTTAAAGTTTAACAACTTTACGTTTAACAACGTAAATGCTTCTTAACCCGTAGAATTAAGTACAGAACACCAGGGTTCACAGCTGCCACCACGCCCAAGGACGGGTTGTACAAACAGGCATTGTTTGGATTGTTTAAAAATAGTTTATGCATTAGGAAATGCAGACTGCATGCAGTCCGTCCACTAGGAACTTAAAACATACCAACAGATTACGAGTATGTTCTTCTACGCAATATTTAATATAGTCCCCTCACAATATTAGTGTATGTTTGTTTATTACAAAGTGTCGTCAGTAAAAAGTGTGCTTTTTTTAACACAGTGTTGTTCCTTCAGTGACACTTTAGTTCCCGCTGTTCTCTTCTCTTTGTGGTTCCCGTTTTCTGTGAGCAGATTTGAGCATCGTTCTCAATATCTCCGAATTTATTTCTCACGTTCATAACACATTGAGAAAGAATTAAGTAAAGTGGTTCCTTGAAGTAGATTGGCTTGTACGTCGTGTAACACTTTTTTTGATCTAGAACTGTTAATAAAAGTATTTTATTATTTTAAAGTCATTAAAAATAGTATAATAATTGTTCTGGATCAAACTCATTTGTTTTTCATTGTCATCGGTACAAATTTTCCTTAATGTTTTTGTGATTCCAGCTTCTGCGTCAGCTCATGCTGTCCATCAGGTGTCGCTCCTGCTTTTTGTTTGTTCTGAGTGTCCGGCAAACTGTTTATTGGAATATTCCAGCGTCGAGTGAATGAAGAGATATATACCACATATGCCTCGTCAATACTTCTTTCCGGGCCCACCGCTCCTGTGCCAGGCAAGTACACTACGGGCTCACCATAGTCTATGCTACTTGCCCCGCTCCTGTGCCAGGTATGTTACGGGTTCACCATAGCCCGTGCTACTTGCCCCGCTCCTGTGCCAGGTAAGTTACTGGTTCACCATAGCCCGTGCTACTTGGAACTTGTTCCGAGTAGCTTAATCTATAACAACAACAAATTCTTTCCGGAATTAAATGTTTTTTTTTTTGGTTCGTGTCCATACACGTGTCCATTTTTTTAAGTAATTGAAAATCTTTTTCTGGGGTTAACATGGGTTTGAAATGACCATGAGAAGATATATGTTCTTCTGAACATCGGGTTACAATTCTCTAGGCATCAAATCCTTTTATAAATTTTGTGTGATTTAACAAAAAAAATGTTGACAAAGTACATGGTTGACACCTTTACTTGTTTCTGAAAATAGCAACCATTCGCAGAAGTTCTTTTGTGCCCTTTGGATCAAGGCAATAGAAGAAAGATTTCTGGAGCATAAGATCGGTTTGTGTCTGTATATTCAGCTCTAAGAGTTGTACTATCGTCGGTGTTGAATGGAATATTATCTTAGTTGGGAGCCGGTCGGCCGAGCGGACAGCACGCTGGACTTGTGATCCTGTAGTCCCGGGTTCGATCCCGGGCGCCGGTGAGAAACAATGGGCAGAGTTTCTTTGAACCTATGCCCCTGTTACCTAGCAGTAAAATAGGTACCTGGTATTCCACCTCCTGGGGGTGGAGGTCTGGTCGAGGACCGGGCCACGGGGACACTAAAAAGCCCCGAAATCATCTCAAGATAACCTCAAGATAGTTTATCAGATAAATGAATCGTCCACAAGGTAATATAATTGGCAACATCAGTGTGTTGCGGCCCTCCTGCCAATTTCAGTTTGTCTATTTCCTCTTCATTCCTGTTTCTGTTTTCTTCTTCAGTTTGACATCCTTTGATCAAACAAAGAAATCTTTGTTTGTGTCTGTACGGCATTCTGTTGGTCTTTTACTGGTTTAACTTTGTCTCTCTTTGTCTCTTGTGTCTCTTTGTCTCCTGACTTTGTCTCTTTGTCTTTACTGGATGTCTTTGCTTCTTCGTCTTCAGTTTCACGTGTCTTGGTAGTGTGTTTGTCCACAGTCACCGTCTGTTAATCTTTTAGTGGCCTCACTTTGTCTTTCTGTTTTCCTTCTCAGTATCATCTGCTTCAGCTTTCAGTCCGGTAGAGGCGATGCCTTTAATTGCGATTTTGTCTGATTCTAATTTGGAATCAGGAGCAGAATTTTCTTTTGTCTGAATTGAGAGTGCCAGAAATGTAGTCAACAAATTTCATTGTTATGTTGTATGTTTTTCTTTCTCTCTTTCTGCTGTCTTCGTTTCTCGACGCCCGACTGAAGTATTGAAAGCTAGACGCTGAACGCAGTTCCCAATTATAGCGTGCAAAACTGTTACCACTATGTAAATAACGCGGGGTTTATGTGGGCCGTGCGCCAGGCCTGATGTTTTTGTTTCTGCGATGCCAAATTCACTGTAGTAAAGTTATATTTAGTGATCACTCTAGCGTGGGCATGGGACCGACGTTAAACACGCGTTTAGCTTTTGTTTTCGGTAATATGTTGTGTAATTCTCGCCCTTAATATCACACAGTTTCTTTGAGAGCCATTGCCGTTTCGAATTTGCGTTGTTTTGGGGTGATGGCGGCTTCAGAGGAAAGTGCCGTGGGTTACCCGGGACTAAGAGGCCCTGGTTCCGGTGGAACTGAAGTGACTGTAGTGTTGGCAAGACAGCCTTGAACGCGAAACCACATCGTATGGATTTGGAAGAACTCTTCTCACTCGCAACACCATCTAAATGCACAATTTGGTGTTTCCAAGCATGCAGGCGATGAGTCACAATAACGTGGCTGAAGTATGTTGACCAGACCACACACTAGAAGGTGAAGGGACGACGACGACGTTTCGGTCCGTCCTGGACCATTCTCAAGTCGATTGTGAGAATCGACTTGAGAATGGTCCAGGACGGACCGAAACGTCGTCGTCGTCCCTTCACTTTCTAGTGTGTGTAATCTGGTTTCCAAGCATTTTTGCAACTCTCTTCTCGACCCCATCTACACGCTACAATATCCTTATTATAATATTCTTCTGAACATCGGGTTACAGTTCTCCAGGCATCAAATCCTCTTATGAATATTATGTGATTTTGTACAAAGTTGACATACAGAACGGTTGACACATTTACTTGTTCCTGAAAATAGCAGCCATTCGCAGACGTTCCTTGGTGCCCTTTACTTTAAGGCGATAGAAGAAAGATTTCCGAACGATAATGAACTGAACGCTAGTTTAATTTCTTTTGTTTCCTGGCCGAAGCGCAGTGCGTATTAGTGGCTTTCGGCACTGTATGTACTAGCTCTATCTAGAAATACAACATTATGTTTGTAGCTCATTTTGAATGTATGTTCTTTTACCTGAATAAACATTTGATTTGATTTCATTTTAATATATTTGTTTTATCAGTTAACAAAACGTTTAACATTTATTTAAAAGTGGATTTGTTTTTGTTTTTTGAAGCTCCCTTTTCATCCATGCGATGCTCAGGCCCCAGACTCCCGCTAAGGGCCCCGGACGCCCGCTAAGGGCCCTAGACGCCCGCTAAGAGTCCCGGACGCCCGCTAAGGGCCCCAGACGCCCGCTAAGAGTCCCGGACGCCCGCTAAGGGCCCCGGACGCCCGCTAAGAGCCCCGGACGCCCGCTAAGGGCCCCAGACTCCCGCTAAGGGCCCCAGACGCCCGCTAAGGGCCCCGGACGCCCGCTAAGGGCCCCAGTCGCCCGCTAAGGGCCCCAGTCGCCCGCTAAGGGCCCCGGACACCAGCTAAGGGCCCCAGACGCCAGCTAAGGGGTCCGAGACGCCCGCTAAGGGCCACAAACGCGCGCTTCTTGCACCTGTGGGGTGATCCACCACTGCAGTAGGAAGGGATATGATGATAAATATTTAGAACAGGACAAAGGAATGGAATGATGCCAAACCACTTAGACTGTCGGGGTGGGGTGGTGATGGTGGGGGAGCAAGGGAGGTGGTGTAGTGGTGGTGATTGAGGAAGGAGTAGTGGTGGATGAGCTGAGAGGGGGTGGTAGTGGTGGAGGGCCTTACTGCGTCTTCTCCAGACAATTATCGCTCTCATAATAGAACTCTTAGAACAGCTCCTTCAGCCACAGTCAACCGTCGACTTCAAGGAAACAATGTCCTTTGAAACTTTGCGCTGGACAGCTCAGACTCCAGGAGGGGGCAAGGGGAGGGTCGAGGTCACGGCAGGGGAGGAGGAGGGTCAGGGGTCATGGCAGGGGAGGAGGAGGGTCAGGGGTCATGGCAGGCGGTTTAGGGACATGTCTGTAGTAAAGGAAGCGTGAGGACATATGTCTGTAACATGCCTGAGGTGATATGCTATTGATGTAGGGCTGACCTTATCCCCCCCCCCCAACCCCTATCCCTGTTGGATCTCAATTCCAATTCCCTCAGGACCCCCATTAACTCCTCCTTAAGCCCCTCCTCTCCCCTTCCTCTTGGCACCTCACTCCCCCTCCCAAAGGCAGTCAACATCGTCCCGGATGGCTCCCTACATCGCCATCGGCGCGTCAAGGCAGCGTTGGGGTAGCAATCTTCGGGCGGCAGGTAGACGATCGGAAGCTCCCGATTTGTATCCCATGATGGTCCATAATCTTGCGTGCCGGGGGCGGGGCGAGGAACTTCTTCATGGTCCCTGTGGCCAGCTGGCGTCGCCTCTTCACTATAGTAATGTGAAAGCATCACAAGGCGCAGCATTCCATCAGGCCTTTGTGAAGACTCTCGATCTTTTGCTGGGATCCAGGAAATATCTTAACTCGACTCTGGTGATCCCTAGTGGACTTCATGAGTCTCTACTCCAGTAATCAATGTTAGATTCCAGGAAGTTTTATTGAGTTTAAAAGTCCTTTGGCGGCTACCTGGCTTGCTCGGACTTCGGAGACACCAACCAACAATACGAACAACACCGACATGGTATAATGACCGGTGGACCTGTGCTCAATACATTCCTTCTGGTACGAAATGAAATGCTTATTTTCTTGTGTCTTCAGCTTCGATGAGGAGGCTAAGAATAATTAGTGTCTAATTGACAATACCATAGAGCCTACTGGGCTCTATCATATCTACACTTGAAACTGTGTATGGAGTCAGCCTCCACCACATCACTTCCTAATGCATTCCATTTGTCAACCACTCTGACACTAAAAAAGTTCTTTCTAATATCTCTGTGGCTCATTTGGGCACTCAGTTTCCACCTGTGTCCCCTAGTGCGTGTGCCCCTTGTGTTAAATAGACTATCTTTATCTACCCTAACAATTCCCTTCAGAATCTTGAATATGGTGATCATGTCCCCTCTAACTCTTCTGTCTTCCAGCGAAGTGAGGTTTAATTCCCGTAGTCTCTCCTCGTAGCTCATACCTCTCAGCTCGGGTACTAGTCTGGTGGCAAACCTTTGAATCTTTTCCAGTTTAGTCTTATCCTTGACTAGATATGGACTCCATGCTGGGGCTGCATACTCCAGGATTGGCCTGACATATGTGGTATACAAAGTTCAGAATGATTCTTTACACAAATTTCTGAATGCCGTTCGTATGTTGGCCAGCCTGGCATATGCCGCTGATGTTATCCTCTTGATATGGGCTGCAGGAGACGGGTCTGGCGTGATATCAACCCCCCAAGTCTTTTTCCTTCTCTGACTCCTGAAGAATTTCCTCTCCCAGATGATACCTAATATCTGGCCTCCTGCTCCCTACAGCTATCTTCATTACATTACATTTGGTTGGGTTAAACTCTAACAACCATTTGTTCGACCATTCCTTCAGTTTGTCTAGGTCTTCTCAACCGTCAATCAGTCTGGTGTGTGTGTGTGTGTGTGTGTGTGTGTGTGTGTGTGTGTGTGTGTGTGTGTGTGTGTGTGTGTGTATGCGTGTGTGTGTGTGTGTGTGTGTGCGTGCGTGTGTGTGTGTGTGTGTCCATCGAGAGACGAAACTGAACTCATCATCTGAGAGGAACGTCTCGTCAACAAAAGAAATGAATGGATATTCCAGGAAGACTTTAAGGAGTCTTGAGCGACGGTGTATCACCGCCGGCAACACACACACACACACACACACACACACACACACACACACACACACACACACACACACACACACACACACACACACACACACACACACACTATTCCCTTCCCTCTACTGTTCTGTTACACCATTCCATCCCCGTGTTCCTCTCCTTCCTGCCCTTCCCCGAGGTCTATCAGATCAAATTGCCACGTAACTATACATTTTTATCGAAAAAATTCCTTAAGACCTGACATTCCTTAAGTGTACCTTGCAGTATGGGGGCCCGGCGCCACCTGTACATTCATCCCTGGTCGTTGTTGTTTTAGATTCAGCTACTAGGAACAAAAGTTCCAAGTAGCACGGGCTATGGTGAGCCCGTAGTGGACTTACCTGGCACAGGAGCGGGGCTGTTCCTCCTCATCCCTGGTCATATGAGTACATATTTCCTATTGCACATAATATGGTACAGTACTGAATCTCGCGTTATGTTAGTAAAATGAACTTAAGCTTCAATCCTAAGACTTAGAAACCTTTCTATTGAGTGAGATTAAGAAAGATTAATTTACAAGATCTAGAAAGACGAAGCATATCATATTGATGAAAGGAAATTAAAAAAAACATACAAATCAAGTTTTGAATATATATATATATATATATATATATATATATATATATATATATATATATATATATATATCAGCCGATTCTCTTGTTTTGGTAGTACTTATAGTAACGATGAAGACCATAGTACATATACCGACATACAACGAAATTAGAAAGTAGAAATCGGCACTATTGAGTTGGACAAACTGGAAAACGATTTGTTACTTGGGTTGCTTTGACAAACCTAAATTAACCTCCCTACCTTGAGGTTACCTTGAGGAGCTTCCGGGGCTTAGCGTTCCCGCGGCCCGGTCGTCGACCAGGCCTCCTGGTTCCTGGACTGATCAACCAGGCTGTTGGACGCGGCTACTCGCAGCCTGACGTATGAGTCACATCCTAGTTGATCAGGTATCAACCTAGGCCTAATACGCGATATATGAGGCCTAATATAGTACATATATGTGCTATACTAGGCCTAGGAATATTTATGTTAGTTTTTTAGCTTCTTTTATTTTCTAAGAATTCCTTACTAGTCAGTACACTACTATTTAATAGCTAAGTACGTACGAATTAATGACTATTGACGACCGTCACATTAGGTACCGTCTAAACAGGAGGATGGGTTGTATATCAAAACAAAACTCCAAACAATATATATAAACTAGAGAAATTTAGATGAAAGACCTGGGTAAATACTGGTTCGTAAAACAGGGTTATATATTTATGAAACAAATTAACGGGTAACATATAAGAGACGCGGGTCGTTAGATTGTTTCAAGCGTAGGTTAGACGCTGAATGAGTTTGGGTGGTTCTAAATTGGAGCTGTCTTGAATGGGTCAATAGGCCTCCTGTAGTGTCCTCGTTCCTGTGTTCGTATGGTTAAGTTAGAGCCTTTTCTTAAGGCTGGAGTAAATAGCAATATTGTGGATCGATTTTCTAGAGTTATTACTGGAAGGAAATTGGGAGACAAAGGTCAGACTATGGGGGAAAATCAGTCATGTCAAAGTAGTTTAAGAAAACGTTACCTGATTAATCTTTCTTCACGTGGGAGGAAGTCATTTGTTACACTGAGAAGCAGCAGTTTTGGTAACTACTGAACTACCTCCCTCAGCAGCTTCCTTGTTAACTACTGAACTACCTGTCTTAGCAGCAGCATTGTTAACTACTGAACTACCTGTCTTAGCAGCAGCATTGTTAACTACTGAACTACCTACCTCAGCAGCTTCCTTGTTAACTACTGAACTACCTGTCTTAGCAGCACCCTTATTAACTGCTGAACAACCTACCTCAGCAGCTTCCTTGTTAACTACTGAACTACCTGTCTTAGCAGCACCCTTATTAACTGCTGAACAACCTACCTCAGCAGCTTCCTTGTTAACTACTGAACTACCTGTCTTAGCAGCATCTTTGGTAACTGCTGAACTACCAACCTCAGTAGCAGCCTTGGTAACTACCGGAACCATCTTGGACTACACGGGCTGATTATATATCATCCGCCTATGAACATTATTGTACAAACCCAAATACGCTACTTCAATTGACGCACGTCGATTAAGAGCGAAATCTTGATTTGTAAACAGATTTTCCCTTAAGTGTGTGTGTGTGGGCAGAGCGCCTCATGCTGGGGACTTCCAATTAACCATCTCCAATACCTCCTTGAGCCCTTGCCTGAACCGTTGAAAACGCTCCATGTTGTTGTTGTTGTTTCAGACTCAGCTGCTGGAAACAAAACGTTCCAAGTAGCACGGGCTATGGTGAGCCCGTAGACGCTCCATGGCTGCCACGGAGCCCCGTGCGTGTTGCAAGTATACGCTATACTTTCCCTAACCAGGATGTCCGTGCCACTGTTGTCGTTGACACGTCATGTGTGCAGTCAATGAGCGTCACTCCCAGCCCTCTATTTTGAGCTCGTAAACACGACGGTATGAACCGTAAAATCCGCTGCGGCCGTTTATGCGGAGGGCAGAGATGTTAATGTTCAACCCGCCTCCCGTATACCACTCGATATGGTTATGAGTTCCATGGGCTGGCCCTGGTTAAGTTCGGGTCAGTGGTCAACCCGGGGTCAGTGGTCAACCCAGGGTCAATGGTCAACCCAGGGTCAGTGGTCAACCCAGGGTCAACAGTCAACCCAGGGCCAATGGTCAACCCAGGATCAGTGGTCAACCCAGGGTCAGTGGTCAACCCAGGGTCAACGGTCAACCCGGGGTCAGTGCTCTACCCAGGGTCTGTGGTCTACCCAGGGTCAGTGGTCAACCCAGGGTCTGTGGTCTACCCAGGGTCAATGGTCAACCCAGGGTCTGTGGTCTACCCAGGGTCAACGGTCAACCCAGGGTCAACGGTCAGCCCAGGGTCAGTGGTCAACCCAGGGTCTGTGGTCTACCCAGGGTCAATGGTCAACCCAGGGTCTGTGGTCTACCCAGGGTCAATGGTCAACCAGGGTCTGTGGTCTACCCAGGGTCAACGGTCAACCCAGGGTCAACGGTCAGCCCAGGGTCAGTGGTCAACCCAGGGTCAACGGTCAGCCCAGGGTCAGTGGTCTACTAGGTCGCGGCTAATCTGTGTGGTTGGTGGATTTTTCCGGTCATGAGCACTTCATGACAAAAAAAGGAATGGCTTTGTGGTTATGGGTAAAGGTGGCTCCGTGGGGCGGGCGGCGTGGCGTGGCTCAGGTGTAAGCGGGAGACATTAGCTGTGAGGTATTGGTCCTGATCACCTGCGTCCTGTCATTACTGGCAGACCCGCCCCAGCCTTACCTGTGTGTTGCTCTAATGTTACGTTGCTCTCTCTCTCTCTCTCTCTCTCTCTCTCTCTCTCTCTCTCTCTCTCTCTCTCTCTCTCTCTCTCTCTCTCTCTCTCTCTGTCTCTGTCTCTGTCTCTGTCTCTGTCTCTCACTCTCTCACTCTCTCACTCTCTCACTCTCTCTCTCTCTCTCTCTCTCTCTCTCTCTCTCTCTCTCTCTCTCTCTCTCTCTCTCTCTCTCTCTCTCTCTCTCTCTCTCTCTCTCTCTCTTGCTCTCTTGCTCGCTTGCTCTCTCTCTCTCTGATGGTGCCCAACCACTTGGACAGTCGGGAATTGGCATTATATATATCACGTGAGGTTAGGTGAGTTAGAACCCCAATCGAGGGGACTGGACAGTCTTATACCCTGCATTCTCATTGGTCGGCTGGAACGGCTGGTGTCTTGGTCTGTCAATTAGTAGAATGTGACTAACTGTAAGCTGGCTGGTGATACTGGTACTTTGATCAAGTGTTTGACATGTAGTACTTCAGCTATGTCAGGTCTTATATTGTCCCTGTAACTGTTTTATTGGTAGTTGATATATATATTATATATATATATATATATATATATATATATATATATATATATATATATATATATATATATATATATAGTGGTAGTGTTTCCCACAGACCTACGACTAACGAGACCAGGGGTAGGCGGGTTAGTGTGCCCAAACGTCTCCGCTGATCCACCTGTGTCCAGGTGGAGATGAGAGGCAGCCAGGCCAAGGAGGAGCACTAAGTACTATACTTCCTCCTTGGGCAAGTGGCCAGGTGATGGGATGGGTAGAAGATGGGAAGATATGGGAGGGGCGGTGGCATAGGAGGTTGGGGTAATGGGGAGGGAAGGATGTTGTTTGTAAATAAAAGATTTTGATGGTGATGTTGAATTGGAAATCGTTCACAGCATGCTGTCATATTCAACATGCCCAACATGCTGTCATATTCAACATGCCCAACATGCTGTCATATTCAACATGCCCAGCATGCTGTCATATTCAACATGCCCAGCATGCTGTCATATTCAACATGCCCAACATGCTGTCATATTCAACATGCCCAACATGCTGTCATATTCAACATGCCCAGCATGCTGTCATATTCAACATGCCCAGCATGCTGTCATATTCAACATGCCCAACATGCTGTCATATTCAACATGCCCAACATGCTGTCATATTCAACATGCCCAGCATGCTGTCATATTCAACATGCCCAACATGCTGTCATATTCAACATGCCCAGCATGCTGTCATATTCAACATGCCCAACATGCTGTCATATTCAACATGCCCAGCATGCTGTCATATTCAACATGCCCAGCATGCTGTCATATTCAACATGGCCAACATGTTCTCATACATACTATGGCCAACATGAATGTTAGTCCTGGCTTTGTTGCTGTCGACTCTTTGTCTTTCTTAGTACATAGCTCTATGGTCTAACATCAGATCTTGTACCACTTGCGGGCTATTCATGCCAGTGCCACCTCTTGGGTGACGTAATCTTTATGAATCAATCATCAATCAATCAACTCTCAGCTTCCATGTGTCTCACTGTTCTATCTCACCTCACACTCTTCACACCTCTCTCTCTCTCTCTCTCTCTCTCTCTCTCTCTCTCTCTCTCTCTCTCTCTCTCTCTCTCTCTCTCTCTCTCTCTCTCTCTCTCTCTCTCTCTCTGTATGATGTAAGCATTTTATACAGTTTGTATAGATATGTATACAAAAAAAGTTGTGACATTTTTGCATATATTTAGAGAGGCGCGACAGTGGCAGTCATCTGTGAAGAGCAGGTGTCATTAGAGGCTGTATATTCTGGCATATTTCCCCTTCCAACAGAGCGAGTAATGGTGGTGCTGGTGGTGGTGGTGGTGGTGGTGGTGGTGGTGGTGGTCGTCGTCGTGTTGGTGGTGGTGGTCGTGGTGTAGTGTGTGGTGGTGGTGGTGGGTGGTGGTGTGGTTGTGGTGGCAGCTATAGTTTGGTGTACATTGGACACTGGTGATAGTTGTAGTGGTGGTTGTTGAGAACAGGTGGTTAACCTGTTAAGTGTAGTGTGTAATTTGGTGCTGCATTCTCATTGGACGGCTGAGGGTACGTGGGATGCAAACTGGCAGTTCTCTCTTCGTCTTGTTAATTGAATTAAGTACTTGGATGGGCGCTGGCTGTTGATACTTGATAGACATCTTCGGCGAGTGTCTGGTTGAGAGAAGTAAGGTGTGATATTTAATGATTAGTTAATTATGCATTCTCAGCCTCCTTGAAAGAACTGTTGTCTTGCCTATATATTGAGAGCAATGGTACTACCTCCAAATAGACATGTAAAGGTGCAGATAACCTTCATCTATTTCAAGATGTTCCCTTTGGTAGCGAGAGAGGTCTTCGTGAGGCAATTTGTGACCTTTTTAACTACTGTATTACTTAGTGTGGCGCTGTGCTGTTACCAGCCGCCATGGCTGCGTGGGCTGGTGGAGTCCTCTGGTGGTGATGGTCAGTGTTTAAGCGCAGCAGTCTGCCAGGTGGTTTATGGTGTGGGCTGCGCTCGTTAACCACTCTACTACCTCTTTATCGCCTCGTTAATTGTAACCTTTTAATCAGGTTCCGAGAAGTAATTCCTTCAAGCTCGGGCGGCTGTCCACGTCAATGTTATACATTTTGGTCTTTCGACATTTTTTGTTGAAATTGTTTAATTAACTTTTGTTATTATATATATACACACCCGGCGGTGCCCGGGGTAGTCTGTCTGTCCCCCTCACCCCCCACCCCATACTTCCCCCCCGTCTTATTTTAACATCTCTCCACCTCCCTCCTTCTTCCATTTCCCTTTTTCCTACCCCCCCTCCTTTTGTCACCTTCATCTCCCTCCCCATCTTTCCCCCTTCCCCTTACCTTCCCCTCACCTCCCTACCCTGCCCCATCCAATCTCCAACAGACAGAAATTGGCATATAGAAGGAAGGAATTGGCATATACAGAAATTTATACATATAGAAGGAAGGGGCGGCCGGCGGGACTCGGGTCTCTTCCCCTCACTCTCCTCCCTTTCTTAGCCCCCCGCTCCCCTTGACCCACTCGTCTCCATCCCCTTAGTTCTTCCCTTCTCCCCCCCCTTTTCTTTGCCTAAACCCTTTCCTCCTGCGTCTCTCCTCTCGCCTTTCTCAAAAAAATTAAGTACCACTGAAACATCCGTATGAGTCTCAGATATTTTGTTATTATTAACACATTTAGGTACATCTACATTTGTGCTGCTGCCCTAGACTATATAAAGGGGAGTACAGTGTGTGTCAAAACACGTAGCTAGCTTTTTGACACACTGTACTCCCCTTCATATAGTCTAGGGCAGCTGCATAAACGCAGATGTACCTAATGTGTTAATAATAAAAAAAAGTGTGTAAAAAAAAAAACTAGCTACATGATGCTAAAATTCCCATCACACAGGATGGTTAGTCATACAGGGCCATGTGTTCAGTAGCCTACACTGGCAAATTTTGGGTACATTATGAGCACCTGGAGCTCTACAATTACTTTATTCACTCCGTGTTCTTGAAGATATCCTCATAATGTACCCAAACTGGCCAGTGCAGGTTATTGAACATATGACCCTGTATGTCTAACCATCCTGCGAGATGGGGACTTTTAGTACCACTGCTGCCTTATTCACTCTTGTGTTCTCTCAGAAAAACATATTATTACCTCTAACAACTCCACGGAAATCACACCATATATTTCACACTTGACTATGAAAATCGCCTGGGGGTGTTTAACGTAGCTAATGTTTCTTAAAGCATTTAACTTGGTCTACCATACGACCAGCGTAGGTCTATCCTCTACCCCAGACCATCCCCCCTGCAAATTTGGGTGAGGCCCAAGTGTCTGGCCTCCGACGTTGGACAGACATTTTTGTAGCTGGCTGTATCATTGGGCTCTACTGTATTTGGTTCTAACATGCGGTTCTGCTGTAGCTGGCTGTATCATTGGACTCTACTGTATTTGGTTCTAACACGCGGTTCTGCTGTAGCTGGCTCTATCATTGGACTCTACTGTATCTGGTTCTAACACGCGGTTCTACTGTAGCTGGCTGTATCATTGGGCTCTACTGTATTTGGTTCTAACACGCGGTTCTGCTGTAGCTGGCTCTATCATTGGACTCTACTGTATCTGGTTCTAACACGCGGTTCTACTGTAGCTGGCTGTATCATTGGGCTCTACTGTATTTGGTTCTAACATGCGGTTCTGCTGTAGCTGGCTCTATCATTGGACTCTACTGTATCTGGTTCTAACACGCGGTTCTACTGTAGCTGGCTGTATCATTGGGCTCTACTGTATTTGGTTCTAACACGCGGTTCTGCTGTAGCTGGCTCTATCATTGGACTCTACTGTATCTGGTTCTAACACGCGGTTCTACTGTAGCTGGCTGTATCATTGGGCTCTACTGTATTTGGTTCTAACATGCGGTTCTGCTGTAGCTGGCTCTATCATTGGGCTCTACTGTATCTGGTTCTAACACGCGGTTCTACTGTAGCTGGCTGTATCATTGGGCTCTACTGTATTTGGTTCTAACACGCGGTTCTGCTGTAGCTGGCTCTATCATTGGACTCTACTGTATCTGGTTCTAACACGCGGTTCTACTGTAGCTGGCTGTATCATTGGGCTCTACTGTATTTGGTTCTAACATGCGGTTCTGCTGTAGCTGGCTCTATCATTGGGCTCTACTGTATCTGGTTCTAACATGCGGTTCTGCTGTAGCTTGGACCAATAACCTGCGTTAAATCATTCGTGACCGCCTACGTTTTCGATGCTACAATATTTCACCTCACTCTACCTTTGGTGTCATATTGGCGAAGCTGCGGGTGACAGGACTGCCAGCTAGTCCCTGTCATGGCTGACCTAAAACTAGTCATTACACAATAATCTAATTATAATAATCAACGTATAATAATCTAAGTAATTATAGCTTTCACGCCATAGTTCAACATGCGTACTTCTGTGATTCTGTCCTAAATTATAGTTCATTATTACCAAATATAATTTTTTGTGGGGTATTCCGAACATGCACATCATAAAACATATGTAGCCCAATCGCTTTGGCAATTCCAAAGTCATTTAGATTAAAAGGGTACAGGGTGGGTACAGCTACAGTCGGCTGCTGACTCCTATTAGGAGGCTGAGAGCCTTCCATTAACATAGCTCATGATAAGCCTTACACTACTAGCTTTTCCCTGGAACGCGACCCGCTAAGCGGCTTGGAACCAGGTCCTCAGTTACTGCTGGGTGAAGAGGGACAAACTGTTAAAAGGATTGGTGCCCAGTCATTCCTCTCTGGCCCGGGTGAATACTCTCGACAGGTATTACTTGTAGTGATCTATTTATGAGGTTGTGAGTAATAACGGGGTAATATTACCGAGAATGAGTATTTCTCTCATATACCGCTGTTTGGTTATCCCGGTCTGTCTAGATAACCGTCTATTTATCCTGCTATCAGGGAGCTTATCCCGATCGCTCGTTCGAAGCTCCTCAGTGCTGCAATTAATGTTCTCATTAATTGATATACATCTCGTTAGTGTGCGTTGGTACTGTATTATTACTCATCTCAACGAATGAAGTGTAAAAATCAATTTATTCTCCATGAGTAACTATTCTAACAAAAAAAAAACTATTAATAAAGATATCAATAAAAAACACATTTGAAGGCCACAACAATAGCGACCCCCCCCCCACCTCCCCTTCTACTCTTCTCGTGATTTGTTAATATGGAAAAGACCAGAACTAATGGCCCAATTGGCGCCACAGTGGACTCGTTATCCAAATGATAGTTATCAGCCAACATCAAGGAGCAACAAAAAGCAAAAACATTCGCCATCAACCAAAGTGTTGTCACTATCAAAAAATTACAGACTGCCCCCTCTCCCCCTCGTAATAAAAAAAAGGAGAAAAAGCATGAGGGGTGAGTCAATGGGTCACACTATACATCCTCTCATTCATACTTCCTCTAGTGGGGGGGTGGGGGAGGAGGGGGAGGACTGTGGGAGTTTATGCTAGAGAGCACTATTGCTCGTGTGCAGTAGTGTGTGTGTGTGTATTTATGTGATATATCTTATATATAGGGATCTAGGGTCCCTGTAACATAAACAGTCCAGCTGGGACCACCCACTAGTGGGGAAAAAATAGCTGGTGCCATGCTCAGCGCCGCAACATCAGACAAGGAGAAAGCCCGCCTCAGAGCAGTGCGTGCCCCCCATGCAGGAGACTTCCTCCTGGCAGTACCCATGTCAGCAATGGGCACGCGCCTAGATCCAAAATCCCTTCGTGAAGCGGTGGCCCTCCGCCATGGTGCCCCAATTCACACTGAATACAAGTGTATTTGCAACAGGGTGGAAGCAGACCAATACGGACTGCATGGGTTGCACTGTGGAAGATCCAAGGACTGGTATGCAAGACACAAAGAGGTCAGAGACATCATCAAGAGGAGCCTCGTCTCAGCTCAGTGCCCAGCGGAGAGAACCTCGTATCCTAGAGGTCCAAAACCCGGATGACCCCGCACTTCGCCCTGATGGCATCACTATATACCCCTGGAAGAGGGACAGACAGCTGGTGTGGGACTACACATGTGTATCCACCGTGGCTGACACTTACATACACTTCGGTGCTGATCAAGCAGGTGGGGCGGCCAACCACAGAGAAACAGCAAAATCAACCAAGTACAGGCGACTAGAAGGTCAATACACCTTTGTTCCCATAATGTCTGAGACGCATGGCCCCTGGGGCAAGAGTGCCTTGGGACTCCACAAAGAATTTGATTCCAGGCTCCTTGACATCACCAGAGACCCACGGTCTGCCAGTTTCCTGTTTCAGCGCCTCAGTGTGGCGATCCAGAGGGGAAATACCTACTGCGTCCTCGGTTCCTGTCCGGAAGCGGAAGAGCTCTAAGAGATCCATAACCTTTAAATCTTATTGTATGAACTAATGTACATTTTGTAACCTCTAAATATTTAATAAGGCACAACAAAACACAAAATGAAGGGGGTGGTAGGAGAAAAACACACAGAAACTGTGTGTGTATATATATATATATATATATAATATTGTTAAATATGACCGAAAAAGTAAGATTAAAAATTCTAACACGAATTTTCTCAATATTTCTTATGTATCTTTTCACTGTCGATGGTAATTGAAAAATCAATTTTCCAAAATTCATTTTTATTTCTAGTCTGACGCGACGCTTGAACGCGTTTCTTAATAACTTACTACATTTTCAAAGACTTTAGTTTACACACACAACTGTAACCTGAAAACACTAAACAGTGTCAGCTAATCCATCATACTTATACTCGCATTTGGGTGAAGTGATATAGTGCAACAGTTTTGGATGAGGTGAACAAACTTGTGACAAATACAAGACAGAACACATATTCAGTTGCATATAGTCCTGGGGACCATTCAGGCTTGTTCACATTTGTGTTCCTCACGTGTGCCCCAAAGAATGAGGTGATTTGATAAAATGCTATACCCAAGATTACCATCCGGGTGCTGGATGGTAATCCAGCGGGGGGGGGGGTTCAAATAGCTTTGGCTATCACCTCCTTTTGTCTGGTCGTGATGGTCAAGCGGATTAAGGCGTCCTGTACATGCCAGTTGCGTTGCTCCTGGCAGTATGGGTTCGAGTCACTTCTGGGGTGTGAGTTTTCAGTTATATATATATATATATATGTCGTACCTAGTAGCCAGAACTCACTTCTCAGCCTACTATTCAAGGCCCGATTTGCCTAATAAGCCAAGTTTTCCTGAATTAATATATTTACTATAATTTTTTTCTTATGAAATGATAAAGCAACCCTTTTCTCTATGTATGAGGTCAGCTTTTTTTATTGAAGTTAAAATTAACGTAGATATATGACCGAACCTAACCAACCCTACCTAACCTAACCTAACCTATATTTATAGGTAAGGTTAGGTTAGGTAGCCAAAAAAAGCTAGGTTAGGTTAGGTTAGGTAGGTTAGGTAGACGAAAAAACATTAATTCATGAAAACTTGGCTTATTAGGCAAATCGTGCCTTGAATAGTAGGCTGAGAAGTGCGTTCTGGCTATTAGGTACGACATATATATATATATATATATATATATATATATATATATATATATATATATATATATATATATATATATATTCTTTCGTTATGCAAATGCTCTTGACAATTTTTGTGGGTTTTGCATTATATTACTTATTGAAGAGGATCATATTCCGAGGCCGGGTGAGCAGCCTTGATCACCCAGTGGGCAACATTCAGTAATCATGTGATGGTGCCAGATGTGCGCCAATGAATAGAACTCAATAAGTAAGTTATTGCACATAACCTTACCTAATGCAACTTTAAACTTACACTCATATTAACCTACAACTACGTACTGTAAAGGTATTTATTTTCACACAATGCTGGATAACTGTAAGCATAGTTGACAAAAACAGTCAATATACTACAGGGACAACGCAGCATGCAATCTAGGGGACATTTTTTTGATGATGTCAGGGTGTGCATATTTTGCCAATCAGGATACTCATTTTTATCCTCATATTTCGAGCGTGGTCTCTGCGTTGCCATGCTCTCTACATAGCTAATCAGTATACGCATCGCGCTTGCCAAATTATACGCCTATTAAACCCTCCCTTATGCTGAAAGTTAGCCGCATCTGTTTGTGTGGTGTTGCCAGTGCGTGAGGCTGCATTATTTCCCTTGAAAGTACAAAAGAAGATTGTTGAATAATATTTTATAATATAGTTATTATTTGCAACGTAAGGTAACCGTCATGTTGTATTCTTGATCAGCACTTATCTGGCACACGTCTGTGGTATAATATAATAATCCTGAACTATCGCGGATTGCGGAATGATGGTTTGAACCTTAGGATAAGAATAGATGAACTGCTAACTTCGCCGTTAATCAGAACTCTTAATTACTTTTCTAAATTATCTATTTGATAGTGACAATAAGAATTATCTGTGGCTTTTATAACAATTATCAGTGGCTTTTATAGCCACAGATAATTTTAAATTTAAATTATTGTTTGGCTGTTTAATTTTAAACTGGCGTTGTGTTGTATTTGTAATTGAGTAGTGGGCGTGTGTGTGCTTCATATGAGGTGTATTGTACGCAAGACATTTCGCCATCGGATTTTAAAGTCTATTTCATACCCAGCTAAGCTTAACCTAACCCAAACCAATGTAAACGAACCCAATCTAACCTAACACAGCCTAACATTACACTGTAATACATCCTAATCTAGCGATATATTACGTACGGTTTTGACAATCAGAAAATTGACTTTGTCCGATCACCTTGTGTACGATTTGTCCATACTGGAGGTTGCTGTGTTTGACGGTATGATAACTCCCAAAATTTAATTTGAGTTTTATCATATAAAAATAGAAATATATTATAATAAAAAGATGTGGCGTTAGCCTCCACTATCTCTCCTTCAATGTATAGTCCACGCAGTTCAGTTTTGGTCGCCATATTGGACATAAATTCACTTGAACGCGTTCAGAGAAGGATGACAAAGTTAATCCCAGGAATTAGAAACCAAGTGAATGAATGGATATAAAGGGGTCTCGTAGTGCAGGTGGCTTCGTTCTTGACTCGCAATCAGGGAATATCTCGGGGTACGATTCTCGGGCGGGACAGAAATGGTTGGGCACGTTTCCTTTCACATGATGCATCTGTTCACCTAGCAGTAAATAGGTAACCGGGAGTTAGGCAACTCTTGCGGAAATGCATCCTAGAGGTCAGTAGTTTCACCTTGCGGGATCTCGATACAAGCCTAAAATATATATATACACAGGCTTCCTGTTCCCGATAAAGCAAATTAATTATAATAATAAATGGGATATTAACAAGGTATTAAAAATCAATACAAAACATTTTATATAAGGTGGATAAGTTTAGAACTAGAAAACACCTGGTTTGAAAACAGGATGGTTGACTTGTTAAGCAGACTACCGGCAACTTAATAGATGTGTGACCACTGGAATGTTTCAAGCGTAGGTTAGACATATATATGAGGGAGTTTGGGTGGATATAAATAGGGGGCTTCCTCGTATGGGCCAATAGGCCTTCTGCAGTGTCCTAAATGCTACTTATTTTTATCAACTGCCTCAAAAATGGTTGAAAAGAATGAAAATACATTCGTCAAACATGACGGGAACGTTTGGGCAAACTGTATAACAGTAAGGAGGAAGAGGAGGCAAGTACGTTTTTCAATGGATGAAAAGACTATGGGAGAGGTACAGACGAAGGAAAAGTTTAGAAATTAGAAATATTGTGAGAGTTATGATAGCCGGCGGACTGTCCGCCTTGCTGACACGATGTGTGTATGTGTGTGTGTTTGCAGCTTAACTAAGCTTGTTCTCCTTTGTCAGGGAACTGCGAGCGTTTATTGAAGGCTTCACATGTTAAAATATATTTCGATGTCCTTATATGAACGCTTCGGAATATCCGTTATATATATATATATATATATATATATATATATATATATATATATAATAACTCCGGTGTTTATGTACATGCTATACTGTAAATCTGTGCAAGTCATTTTTTGCAATTTTTGGTTTGCATGTTATCTAGGAATTATGTACTACGTGGCAAGTTTACCGAGTCCGGAGGACAGCGATGAATTCAACATTCACGTTTACTAATGGTTTACCTTCACCAGTAAGCTTGGCAACGCAGGTTTGTAATATTTGGCTAACGACGAGTAACTTGTTCTGTTAACCCTCGTTTGTTTCTTGGACCTCTGCGATGGTTATGAGGCTTATAAAGTGGCACTCACTGCGTAGGTCGTTGTAACAACCAATTACAACACAAACAACCTAAGAACAAATCCACAAGGGCCGTGACGAGGATTCGAACCTGCGTCCGGGAGCATCCCAGACACTGCCTTAATCAACTGAGTTACGACAGGGTTAAAAGGGTGCTCGTTCGAATCCTCGTCACGGCCCTTGTGAATTTGTTCATTTGAGGCATCACGTTAGTGTGATCTCTGTGTGCAAACAACCTATTGTTTGTGTTGCAGTAACGTCGTAGCTCTGGTTCTTCACAACCAGCTTTGTTATTAGTTAGTTTTGTAAATTATGTTCCTCTGGGTTTTTATATCCTGAGATGTCAATTTAGAGTTTGCAAATTAGATCATCTCATTTTTGGGTGCATTTTGTGTTCCATAAATTTTGCAGCTTATCCTGAAGTTCCCGCAGCAGCAATATATACGGTCGCCTGTACGTCCACTGTGTGTCGCAAGTCTGAGATACTGTATCTGATACTGTATCTGGTGTGCAGTGTAGTAAGCTCAGCTGGAGAGTTAGGATGAGCTATTGTAATGTGTTTGTTTACGCATTTGTGTGAGTTGTTTATCCACGTGTTGGGTGCTTCCTGGCCTCTAAGTCTGTGAGGTTAGACACAGCTCCCCTGAGCTCTGTTTTTATATTAGAACTTTCGGAAGAACATTCTTTTCTTAATGAGTGTTGGAAACAATACAGAGTGACGAATGTCACGTCTGGCCTGAGTGGAAAGCCTTAAAATGTCACGCCTTATTGGGGCTGCATTAACTAAGGGGAAGAGTGTCGGGAAGTATGGCAGTCGCAGTGTGACGTGCCACTGGGGTACACGTTAATAATTGTGAGTCACTTGGGATTGGGTTTACGGGCTCACCATAGCCCGTGCTACTGGAACTTTTTGTTCAGAGTAGCTGAATCTAAAACAACAACAATGGGATTGGCTGTTCTGACTAGACCTATGCTATCAGTGGGCATAGGCCTGGAGCATTTTGTAATCAAATGGAAGAAGCCTAACAGCTCACTTAGGGACGGGTCTTTGGAGTTAACAAGGTCAGCCTGTTAGTTGCTCCTGAGGCCATACGTGGGTGTGATTTAATATAGACTTAAGTTAAAAAAGCTTTGTTGTGGAATATTGCTTTTGTTGTTAATTATGTGGTTCTATTGCAACAACCTCATAATAGCAATTATAATTACCTGATCACTGTACACAATACAGGGTTTAGAATCTGTTATATATATGGATACAACCTTATGTATGTCTCTTATATATGTATAAGTATATTTAAGATTATTTAAAAACTCTCTTCACAAGGACACAGACATCATCCTTGTTTATAATTGCACATTACAATCAGGTTAACGTGTAATAAGGATTAAGTTGAATTAGCCCTAGGTATCCCCGTCTCTGTTGTCAAGACTATATTGTTCCAAACACTCAGGTCTAGTAGAGAAATTACTGACTCGCAAAGGCTTGAAAGCACCAGTATAAAAAGCTAGGATTTGTTCAGATCTGAAACCTGTTTATGGGCAGCACAAAACGTGGACCAGACTGTGCGACACAGTGGTTGCCAGGATCAGGTTGGGTTACTGTTACCTGTGGCAGGTGGCCACAGGTAACGGATCTCCCAATCCTGAGCACTCCAAGTGCAAACTCTGTGAGCAGGAACTGCGGCACGATCTCCCACACTACATCACCGAATGTCCAGTTATTAGACCTTTCAGACCCGCTGGCATGAGGTACCTGGAGCTTTGCAATTACTTTATTAACTCTCGTGATCTTGAAGATATCCTCATAGTGCATCCAAAAGTTGCCAGTGTAGACTACTGATCACATGATCCTGTATCCTCCTGCAAGATGGGGATATTTTAGCATCACATAACTATCTTTTGACAAATAGTGTACTTCCCTGCATATAGTCTAGGGCAGCTGCACAAATGCTGATGTATCTAAATGTGTTGATAACAAAAAAAGTTGAATATTGCTGGTGGAGAATTCCTTCTGCACCAGCTGATAAGTTGTACAGTTCCTAAGTTCCTGATAAGAGTTTTTTTATTATTATTTTCTACCACAGACGTGGCCACACATTTACAATGCTAAGCAACATATATACATTTTCTTCTGTCAAGCGTGAGTGTCTGCTGTTCCTGTATTCATTGCATTATCATGTTATTTGGTAGAAAGAATTCTAGCATTTAGAATGCACCGAGTGTTATTGCAATGATAAATCAAATCTTGGTTGTGAATTGAAGATAGTCTTCCTCCTCTCATTTTCTATTTAACATTCTTCTTGTCATATCTATGTCTAGCTGTACATATTGGTTAATAATCTACCTTGTTTTCAGTGGTATCCCACCCCCATTGTTTCTAAAATAACCGAGCTTCTAGTGTTGAAGTTATTTTTGTTTAACGAAATTGCTACAATTAAAGAAAAGCTTAACGAACACAGATGTCGAATACCAGTGAGTATTTACTATCGAGTTCGACTAAGTTATTTAGTAGATATGAGTCTCGTCTGGGGATAGAGTACAATGGTAAGGTGATTATTGAACCTTAAGTCGCAGAGGTAATTAGCGAGATATAGAGCAACTGATAAGTAAAGATGTGAGTACCGGGGCGCTTGCAATGGTGGCAGCGGTGGGATTATCATGGGTTTCTGCAATTTAGAATAATGCCCTTCTCGCCTTATTTGATCGCTCTGAGCTTGATGCCATTAATTTTAAATAATAAATAACGAGAACCAGGATGGTTGCATCTGTGCGTTGCCTTTCATTGTCTCGGTCAGTTTTTACTTATTAGAGTCTTGGATGTGAGGGTTTCTGTAGTTGACTGTTAATATTATTGACTGGTGGTCGTTATGATGCTTAACAAGCCTCTGTCAGTGTGGGTGTTTAGGAAGTGGTGGTTGTTTACCAATATTATATCTTATGTGCCATAATGGCCTTGTTGATAAGTATGGCAGTCGGAGCCCCCAGATGGGTTACATTTCTGTTCCTTGCCATATTGTGTATGGTTTCTCCTCTCTAGTTGTTTCTCTCGTCTCCAAGGTCTCTTGTGTATGGCATTCAGATCTCTCAGGAAATAGGATGGCAGGTGTCCTCTACTGATGGGTTTCAGGATGTGTTTTATGGGAAAGTGGTTGGTAGCACGGACGGGTGCTGCCGCCAAACGCTTCAGGTTCGTAGTCCTGAGGTTCCGGGTTCGATCCCCGGTAGCGGCAGAGACAAATAGGCAAAATGTTTCTTTCACCCTGATGCCCCTGTTACCTAGCAGTAAATAGGTAAGGAGGAAGTTAGACAGCTGCTACGAGCTGCTTCCCGGAGGGGGTTTAACAAAAAGGAGGCCTGATCGAGGACCGGGCCGCTGGGACGCTAAGCCTCAAAATCATCTCAAGATAACCTCAAGAAGCACATCCATGTTGAGGAAGGAAGAGATGCTCTCATGAGGAATGAGTCTTATGAGACTGTATGTTGTCCAGTGTCATGAAGTTGTATTCAAGTTGTGACCGGTATCATTAGGGTGTGCCCGAGATGTCTCTGGTACCTCGAGTGCGTATCCCATACTGTGTCTAGTGTTATGAGAGTGTACATCCTGATTCATCACACGATTCACCCAAGATTCACCACACGATTCACCCAAGATTCACCGAACGATTCACTCACGACATAACACGCGAATCACCACACGAATAACGTGCTTTAATAAAGCCGGATAAAACGTTACGAAGGACGTATTGAAACAAAATGGACCAAAAAACACCAATAAGAATTTTTTTTTTTTTTGCCGTGGCATGAGCGCTCGTTAAGCGAGGTCAGCGTTGTTAACATTTACACCGGACACCTCCTGTCGAATTTTGTCCAAGGGGGAGATAACGGCAGCATCCGGTGAGCATCATCCCCCTTATCTCCCGGCTCCGCATCCCTAGCCACCACGCCATGTGGACTCTCGCTAATTGTAGGTGGGGTGTGGAGCAGTGTATGTGTGTGTGGGGGGGTGTATGTGTGGGGGTGTAGCAACTGTATGTGTCGGGGGGGGGGGTGTAGCGTCTGTATATGTGGGGGGTGTAGCGACTGTATGTGTGGGGGTGTAGCGACTGTATGTGTGGGGGTGTAGCGACTGTATGTGTGGGGGTGTAGCGACTGTATGTGTGGGGGTGTAGCAACTGTATGTGTGGGGGTGCAGCGACTGTATGTGTCGGGGTGTAGCGACTGTATGTGTGGGGGTGTAGCGACTGTATGTGTGGGGGTGTAGCGACTGTATGTGTGGGGATGTAGCGACTGTATGTGTGGGGGTGTAGCGACTGTATGTGTGGGGATGTAGCGACTGTATGTGTGGGGGTGTAGCGACTGTATGTGTGGGGGGTGTAGCGACTGTATGTGTGGGGGTGTAGCAACTGTATGTGTGGGGGGTGTAGCGACTGTATGTGTAGGGGGACTGTATGTGTGGGGGTGTAGCGACTGTATGTGTGAGGGTGTAGCGACTGTATGTGTGGGGGTGTAGCGACTGTATGTGTGGGGGTGTAGCGACTGTATGTGTCGGGGTGTAGCGACTGTATGTGTGGGGGTGTAGCGACTGTATGTGTGGGGGTGTAGCAACTGTATGTGTGGGGGGTGTAGCGACTGTATGTGTGGGGGTGTAGCAACTGTATGTGTGGGGGTGCAGCGACTGTATGTGTCGGGGTGTAGCGACTGTATGTGTGGGGGTGTAGCGACTGTATGTGTGGGGGTGTAGCTACTATATGTGTGGGGGGTGTAGCGACTGTATGTGTAGGAGGACTGTATGTGTGGGGGTGTAGCGACTGTATGTGTGAGGGTGTAGCGACTGTATGTGTGGGGGTGTAGCGACTGTATGTGTGGGAGTGTAGCGACTGTATGTGTAAGGGGACTGTATGTGTGGGGGTGTAGCGACTGTATGTGTGGGGGGATGTAGCGACTGTATGTGTGGGGGGTGTAGCGACTGTATGTGTAGGGGTGTAGCGACTGTATGTGTGGGGGGTGTAACGACTGTATGTGTGGGGGTGTAGCAACTGTATGTGTGGCGGTGTAGCGACTGTATGTGTAGGGGACTGTATGTGTGGGGGTGTAGCGACTGAATTTTGGGGGACTGTATATGTGGGTGTGTAGCGACTGTATTTGGGGGGGATGTATGTGTGGGGGTGTAGAGACTGTATTTTGGTGGGACTGTATGTGTAGAGGGTGTAGTGACTGTATTTGGGGAGTGGAGTGACTGTATGTGGGGGTGGAGTGACTGTATGTGGGGGTGGAGTGACTGTATGTGTGGGGATGGAGTGACTGTATGTGTGGGGATGGAGTGACTGTATGTGGGGGTGGAGTGACTGTATGTGTGGGGGTGGAGTGACTGTATGTGTGGGGGTGGAGTGACTGTATGTGTGGGGGTGGAGTGACTGTATGTGGGGGTGGAGTGACTGTACGTGGGGGTGGAGTGACTGTATGTGGGCGTGGAGTGACTGTATGTGTGGGGGTGGAGTGACTGTATGTGAGGGGTTGGAGTGACTGTATGTGAGGGGGTGGAGTGACTGTATGTGTGGAGGTGGAGTGACTGTATGTGTGGGGGTGGAGTGACTGTATGTGTGGGGGTGGAGTGACTGTATGTGTGGAGGTGGAGTGACTGTATGTGTGGGGGTGGAGTAACTGTATGTGCGGGTGGAGTGACTGTATGTGGGGGTGGAATGACTGTAGCAGACCGTCAGTTTTGTAAACAGTTGTGATATATCATCATATTGATATATTGATATAAACATCATATTTTGATTTAGGAGATTTCTACGTCAAATTGCGATATACTGTTATAGAGGACAGGTTGGGGGGGGGGGGGTGAGCTGTGGTAGGGGTGGAGGAGTGAGCAGAGAGAAAGGGGGCTTAACCCCCCTCCCTCCCCTCTTCCCCGCCCCCCATAAACATCAGAGGTGCGTGTGTGTGTTCTGGATAAATGTGTCATATCCTTTGTTAGGGGGGGCGGGGGTGATAGATAGTGGTTATGGGTGACGGCAATTGTGGTTGCTGGTGATGTTGCCTAGCAGTATTTACCTAGTTGTGGTTGCGGGGGGTTGAGCTCTGGCTCATTCGACCCGCCTGTTAACTGTCAATCAATCAACTCCCCCCGCCCCCCCGCCCCCCAAGAAGCAGCCCGTGACAGGTGTCTAATTTACAGTTACCTATTTACTGCTAGGTAACAGAGGCGTCAGGGTGAAAGATACTGCCTAATTTGTTTCCGCCGGCGCCGGGAACCACACCCCGGTACACAGGACTACGTATCCAGCGTGCTGTCCACTCAGCCACCAGGCGCCCTGCAGTGGTTCCACCAGCCAGTACCAGCTAACAGTGCTTCTCTAGCAGTGCTTCCCTAGCACTATTAAGTGAGGTCCAGCTACTAGTGTCCCACCTTGCTGCATCTGTTGGGATATAATTTAACTATTCTCACACTAACTCTTTGTCGAATCTGTGACTTTAAAACTGTGTATGGAGGTGGCTTCCACAACTTTCTCCTTCAGTATATTCCACTTGTTGTCCACCTTGTGTATTCCCCCCGTCAGTATCTTGTATGTTGTGATTATGTCTCCTGTGTTCATAGGGGATCAGAGATCAGGGACAGCAGTGGTCCCCAGGACTGAAATTTGTGGGATTCGACCCGTGACCTTCCTCTTAGCTCGTGTCCCCCTTGTCCTTCAGCCGGGAATCACACATTATTAATTAATTTAAATCATTATTAAATGCGGTTTTGGAAATCTGGGAACATGGTCTCTGCAGCCTTCTTTTTCCTGTTGCATTTTGTTACCTTTGTCGAAGAAATTAAACAGAGTAATCAAAGTAAACAGTAATTAAACTGTTAGAAGTAATTAAAGTAATTAAGTAACACAGTTGTTGCTTGTCTGGTCTGGTCTGGTCAACTTAATTTGTCATATAAATTCGATCAAGTATGTTAGAAATGACTGTTTCTTTCTTAATGTATGCAGGACTTTTGTTTTGAGAAGGTTATCGTATTCAAATGGGTGCGGATTCTGATTCTGATTAGTTGAATTGGACGGTAGAGCGACGGCCTCGCTTCTTGCAGGTCGGCGTTCAATCCTCCGACCATCCAAGTGGTTGGATACCATTCCTTTCCTTCGTCCTAGCCTAAATACTTATCCTCATGTCCTTTCCAAGTGCTGTAGTCGTAATGGCTTTGTGCTTTCTCCTGATAACTACATCACCTTGAGATAATTTCGGGGCTTAACGTCCTCGCGGCCCGGTCGTCGACGAGACCTCCACCTTATTCATCCTGATTATCTTATGGAGCACCTTACAAGGAATAATTCTCAGTGATACTAATTTAAAATGTTGTGTCTCCTGGATGTCCTCGTATCTTAAATATTAAGACTCAGTTTACTTCGTCTTGTATTGTCTAAGTATTTGTATATATATCTAAGTATTGTCTCCCGCTCTTGCTCTCCAAACTGGTTCTGTTTTGTAGACATCTTGAAAGCTCTTTTTTTTTTAATTCCTCACACACCTCGTTGTCGTTCTCTGTGAGCATAACCCCTTAATATTTTCAGTGTTATCACACGATCTCTTACTGTTGCTTGTCTTGTTATTTCGCATGTAAGCAAAACGTTTTCGGGATTGTTTACTCTACGGAAAACAAGGGTTTTACCCTATCAAAAATGTTCGAGCCTAAGCAACGCATCTAACTTATCAAGGCCAATGTACAGTAAGGAAATGTATATGTTGATCTCTCAGAATGTTTGGTAATATGTTTATTGTTTGTGATGTGTGTATATGTATGTATGAACACGATGTACTGAACGGGGTGAGAATAGCTTGAGCTACCTCATCCCTTTGTGTGTATTTTACCTCAATAAACTTATTTCAACTTCAATTTCAATGTACAGAAAAGATCAATATTATAGTTTTAATATTGACGTTATTCATTATTATCATTTATCCTCCCAATTATAATTTTTAATATATATATATATATATATATATATATATATATATATATATATATATATATATATATATATATATATATATATATATATATATATTTTACGACACTGAGCTAAGTGAGGGAAGAGGTTGATGATGCTTTGATCTTAAGATTTTCCTGCTTTGTCGCTTTCAAAGTGCCTCTTGGCTTCTCTTCTGACTGTTGTAGTCATGTCTGGCTCTCGCTAGTTCTCCTCTCTTGGCTATTGTGCATATTTCTCTGTTATTGTTGTTTTTTTTACATGTCTTTGACTTCCTCTACTACGGTTTATCGCCAGTTGAGCCCCGAGGGTCACGTCTCGGCCATGATGCAAGGACTTTGTCTACCCTGATACGTGCATGTGTAGTCACGCGTATGTGCGTATGTTTTGGCGTACATGTGTAGGGTGTTGTATGCGGCGCCGTGTGTGTGTGTGTGTGTGTACCAACCATGCCCTTCACCTCCCAGCTGTGACTAATGGCCCCGCGTGTGTGTGTGTGTGTGTGTGGCCGCAGGTAAATCAGCCCTCACATTGTGTGTCGGTGGTTTGAACGCTTTACTTCAGAACATAAGTTCCGCTTTGACATGTTCGGATTTTTTTTTATTTACCACAATAATGCGTTTGTGGCCTGTGAGGCGTTTGCTTTGTCCAGGTTGTTTGGATGGAGAGAGAGAGAGGGGGGGGGGGGTCTAGGTCTTGGGTCTTGCTCCCCTCTTTCTCCCCTCTCTTCTTCCCCCCCTCTTCTCCCCCTCTTCTTCCCCCCCCTCTTCCCCCCGCCCCCCTCTTCTTCCCCTTCCCATGCTGTGAGTTGTCAAGTGTAACTACTTCTGAGCCTTCAAGTGCTTCGTCATATCCGCTTTTAAAAGTGGGTGTAGTTTACCTGCAATTGCTTCAAAGTTTACGCGTGTTCCTCTCGGCCCAAGCAGGTTGTCTTTGTGTCTACTTTGGCTGTACCTCTTCAAATCTTGTATGCTGTGATCATGTCTCCAATTCATATATACCCTATTTTTCCAATTAAGGTAGGTTCAACTGTCTTATTATGTCCTCGTTAGTGTACTTTCTTAAGGAGTTTATACCCATCCTGCGGGTGAGTTACAGTAAGGGTTAAGAGATGATGGTTTCAGAACAGTGAACCGCACGAGTATTTAAGTTAAGCGATTCACATTTACAGTGAAGTAGATCAATATAATATTCACTCATCTATACACACGCTACACCCATCCAGTGAGAGCTATTACCTACAGTTGGCATACTTATGATACTTAGATGGGTAAATCCAAGTGGATTTACCCATCTACTTGGACTGGTTGGTACAAGAACCAAACTACGCCGACAAAGGTCGGCGTTCGAACCCCGACGGTCCAAGGTATAGTTGAGGTTGTTGTTGTTGTTAAAGATTCGCTACATGGAACAAAAAGTTCCAAGTAACACGGGCTATGGTGAGCCCGTAGATAGTTATATAGTTGAGGACAATTCCTTCCCACCATCTTATCCCAGCTCCTCGTCCTTACAGCATCCCTCCCAGGTGTCATACCGTTGTGCTGGTTGATAGTGACTTCTCGTAATTACCGTACCATGGTTAGGACCGGTGGTTGTGCATTGTGCCGTCTCTCTTAGCTCCGGTGTGGTCACAACCTTGAGGTTATCTTGAGATGATTTCGGGGCTTAGTGTCCCCGTGGCCCGGTCCTTGACCAGGACTTGCGGGGGGGGGGGGGGCAGCCAGTTTATACATATTAGGACCACACCGCGGCCCACCGCAGGGGTGACCCCCCCCCCCCCCCATCCCAACCCCACAACAAGCTCACTAACTCCTGGGTGCCTATTTACTGCTTGGTGAACAGGTGCATTAGGTGATGGGGAAACGCGCCCAACCATTTCGGTTGGTTATAAATAGGAACTGCCTCGTATGGGCCAGTAGACCTTCTGTAGTTACCGTTATTCTTATGTTCTTATTTCTGTACCACCCGGGATTCGAACTTGGAATACTCGGTTGTGAGTCGAGAACGAACCCGACTGTACCACCGGGACTCTCATAATCTTCCCTCCCACTTATATCAGGAGATATAAGGGTTTCCACCACACAATGGTGGCGCCTGGCAACCACATCACTATACAACTTACATATACTAGTTTTCCAGAGTAGTATATGTAAGTAGAGTATACTATACTACTTATATATACTACTTTTCCTCTCGTCTTCGTCTCTTACAAATTCTCTCACTAATTTTCGTTATCAGCAAACATGTTGGACGCGATTTCCATAGTTAGATCATTGACATAGATTAAGAATAGTGTTTAAGTCTGTGATTCCTGTGTGTTTGGTACTCCAGCACCGGGTCTCTTGTCTCCCAGGTTATCCTGCTTGCTTCTCAAGCTGGCACAGTTTTGCCCTTTAAGCACAACTGTGCCATAAAGCTGTTTGACCGACTTCATACAACCTGCCACTCTTTGTCCTGCGTGATTGTCCTCAAGATCAACTCTAGTAGTCTTGTCAACCACGATTTCCCTTCATTAAAGCCATTTTGGTAAGTGTTTATAACACTGAGATTTGTCTAAAATATATAATCAAGGCACTTTTAATGTTATAAGTCATTTTAGCTGCATCAGTTTGTCATTCAGTGCTTCCTGCCCTTTTTCCCTTCTGTATCAGTATCACATTAGATGTCTTCCAGCTGTTGGGCAGTTCCCCCCTTCCCTACTAATACATTAACAATGAATTCCAGAGGCATTAACAATTCCAGTCCACACATAGCCTGTGTGTGATCTCTCAGCAGTGATGGTAATATGGGGCCATGCTCATCAACTCTTATTTTATCCCGAGGGAACATGTAGACCTGATCACTTGTACCAGTTTTGAGACCAACAAGATTTAAACGATGGTTCAGGGCATAAATGAGCAGTTAGCAACATGGAGAGTGTGTGTGTGTGTATGTGTGTGTGTGTGTGTGTGTGTGTGTGTGTGTGTGTGTGGTGTGTGTGTGTGTGTGTGTGTGTGTGTGTGTGTGAGAGAGTGGAGAGAACTGCAATTATAGTGAGTGAGAAGCTCTAGCATGTTAAGAGGTTGGCAATGGTGGCATTCTTCCCCCCCCCCCCTCTAGTGGCCTTCGTTACTCGTTACAGTTGCCAACGCAATTTAACCCACGATCCTTTACGTTACTGTAATATTCTCGGAATGTGCGTTAGTTTACATGAGATAGTATTGGATATTATGTTCAGGAGAGTGCGTGGTTAACATCACTGGGTTAGTGGTGATCTCAGGCTGTGATGAGTGGGGTCAAATATTGAGCAGTGTTGTGTCGTCAGTGACAACTGTCGTCAGTGTGGCGGGAACTGAACAAACAATGTGTCGGCTAGAACGTTCTGGAGTTTTGTTTGAAGTTTGAAGTTTTATTCTCTTGAGGGTGAGTGTAAGGGGTCTTATGGGCGCGGCCGGGGTGTGGGTTAGTGTTGGTGGTGGAGAGTAGTGGTGGTGTGTAGTGGCGGAGTGTAGCGGTGGAGAGTAGTGGAGGGTGTGGGGAGTAGTGTGGGAGCGGTGTGGAGGGAGTCCACACACAGGTGGCAGCGTTCCTCTCCACTCGGCTTCAAGTTACTGCTGTTGACCC
>NC_059608.1:1282074-1298899 GCF_020424385.1 Procambarus clarkii | reverse complement strand
TGTGTTTTCGCTGGGTGGTCAACAATCACCTTTGTGACCTTAATAACCCTAGGGGCTATATTGGCCCTTAAGCTCAACACCAGACCTTGTGTGAGCTTACTCTTCCTGCCTCTGGTATACTCTTGCTTGTGTCTTGACCTGTGTCATGTGTCTTGACCTGACCTTGACCTGATAGATCACCTTGTTGTGATCTATGCTTTGCCTTCCAGTTGTGCTCTGACGACTAAGGTGAGAGCGACCAGGCCCAGCACTCGACCCGGAGCGAGCGCTGGGGCCTGGTCGCTGGCAACAATAGGGCAACCAATAGGACAAAATAGAACAAAAGAACTCAAAGGACAACAAAAAAATGTGTTTTGTCTTGGTCATCGGAAGCAGTGTGTTGCCGGGCTGGAAGTACGCGACGCACACCACCCAAAAATATTACCAGACTGTTGCCAGCCTGAAAGTAAAGGATAATAGTGTTATTAAGTTAAAGGTTGCGAAAAGTTTGAGGGTAAAGAAGTTATGAGAGTTTTAGGAAGACATTAAGAAGATAAACTCCTCGTACAAGACACTCGCTAACCTCCTTGACGATGCCTCAGGGGATGAGTGTATGTAATTGTTGCCAGTGCCTCACTCACTGCTCAAGATGCTGACAATTATATGAGGCAGCGGTAACCAGCGAGCATAATAACCTAGGTGTTAGACGTGACTGAAGGGAACCATTATAATGTATAGAAGGTCTTATGTAATTCTTACCTTACACACAGAAATCACAATAGCATGATGTATCAAATGAACAAATCCACAAGGGCCGTGACGAGGATTCGAACCTACGTCCGAGTGCAACACCAGTAAATTCAGTAGAATTTCTGGTTGCAATTCTTATACCATGTCGTAGCTCAGTCGATTAAGGCAGCGTCTGGGATGCTCTCGGACGTAGGTTCGAATCCTCGTCACGGCCCTTGTGGATTTGTGAATTCTTACCTATCAGTAACTACGGGAAAAGGGCGGGCTCTTCGTGCCCCGCCTACCAGCCCTGTTGTATTATAATGGAACTATTCTGACGTTCGAATTCTTTGTCGAAGCTGACCTTAAAGTTGTGGATGGAGGTGGCTTCCACGACTACTTCTTTCAGTGTACTCTACTTGTTAATAACCCGTACCGGGTACTGGTAGTTCCTAGCGTTTAATTGACTCGTTTGCGTTTCCAGCTTCCGCTAACCTCCTCCTCCTACTTTCTATCACTTCCAAGAGGCTTCTCCGTGTCAATTCTTCTCAGTATCTTGTAATATCTGCTCTGGGTGTTGCCCTGGGTGTTGCCCTGGGTGTTGCCCTGGGTGTTGCCCTGGGTGTTGCCCTGGGTGTTGCCCTGGGTGTTGCTCTGGGTGTTGCTCTGGGTGTTGCCCTGGGTGTTGCCCTGGGTGTTGCCCTGGGTGTTGCTCTGGGTGTTGCCCTGGGTGTTGCTCTGGGTGTTGCCCTGGGTGTTGCCCTGGGTGTTGCCCTGGGTGTTGCCCTGGGTGTACTGGTCGTGGCACGACTCCCTCGAGAGCCAACACTGTAGCTCACCACCGTGAGGGCTGGACGACCGCGTGAACCAGCTGGGGTAGTTGTTGGAGAGTGTCTGGGAGGACGACTGTGATGACGGACTAATACTCCGACCCACACGCACGAGAACACAGGAAAGCAACAACGTTTCGCGGCCATCACAGACCCTTTATCCTGGACCACTTGATAAGGGTCAAGGACGGACTTGAATGTTGTCATTGTCCTTAATGATCAATCAGGTTGTTGTTGTTACCTATTCTCTGCAAACGTACTACTTGATTATTAGGAGAAAGTGCTTAGCTAATATGACTACATAACACTCTGAAGTGATATGATGATATGTTAAAATATGTGATATCAGGTAGGAGTGCCCAACCACCGGCACCAGCGGGTATCGAACCCCCCGACTGTGGCCGTATCTCAACCAACCAGTCCAGGTAGAAGCGATATATATATATATATATATATATATATATATATATAGATATATATATATATATATATATATATATATATATATATATATATATATATATATTCAAGGAAGTTATTCAGTATTATACGTTGCGGAGCGACGTCCGCTCACACGCCACCAGCCGACGACCCACAAGGAACAGGTCCTCGTGGGTCTGCTCACTAGGACGGCAGCCAGTCGCTGTTCTTAACCTGTGTCTTATAATTACCTTCAGCAACTCTTCCGTCCACTAGCTAACTGCTCCAGAACTTTGCTGTATCCCTGTCTGACGTGTCCCCTGTCCTTGACGCTCGGGCTGACGTGCCCCCTGTCCTTGACGCTCGGGCTGACGTGTCCCCTGTCCTTGACGCTCGGGCTGACGTGCCCCCTGTCCTTGACGCTCGGGCCGACGTAGCCCCCTGTCCTTGACGCTCGGGCCGACGTGCCCCCTGTCCTTGACGCTCGGGCTGACGTGCCCCCTGTCCTTGACGCTCGGGCTGACGTGCCCCCTGTCCTTGACGCTCGGGCCGACGTAGGCCCCTGTCCTTGACGCTCGGGCCGACGTGCCCCTGTCCTTGACGCTCGGGCTGACGTGCCCCTGTCCTTGACGCTCGGGCTGACGTGCCCCCTGTCCTTGAAGCTCGGGCGACGACGTACCCCCTCTGTCCTTGACGCTCGGGCTGACGTACCCCCCTGTCCTTGACGCTCGGGCCGACGTAGCCCCCGGTCCTTGACGCTCGGGCCGACGTGCCCCCTGTCCTTGACGCTCGGGCCGACGTGCCCCCTGTCCTTGACGCTCGGGCCGACGTGCCCCCTGTCCTGGACGCTCGGGGCCGACGTTGCCCCCTGTCCTTGACGCTCGGGCCGACGTGCCCCCCCCCCCCCCTGTCCTTGAAGCTCGGGCCGACGTGCCCCTGTCTGTACTTGACGCTCGGGCCGAACGTGCCCCCTGTCCTTGACGCTCGGGCCGACGTGCCCCCTGTCCTTGACGCTCGGGCCGACGTGCCCCCCCCTGTCCTTGACGCTCGGGCCGACGTGCCCCCTGTCCTTGACGCTCGGGCCGACGTGCCCCCTGTCCTTGACGCTCGGGCTGACGTGCCCCCTGTCCTTGACGCTCGGGCCGACGTGCCCCCTGTCCTTGACGCTCGGGCCGACGTGCCCCTGTCCTTGACGCTCGGGCCGACGTGCCCCCTGTCCTTGACGCTCGGGCCGACGTGCCCCCTGTCCTTGACGCTCGGGCCGACGTGCCCCCTGTCCTTGACGCTCGGGCCGACGTGCACCCCCCCCCCCTGTCCTTGAAGCTCGGGCCGACGTGCCCCCTGTCCTTGACGCTCGGGCCGACGTGCCCCTGTCCTTGACGCTCGGGCCGACGTACCCCTGTCCTTGACGCTCGGGCCGACGTACCCCCCTGTCCTTGACGCTCGGGCCGACGTGCCCCCTGTCCTTGACGCTCGGGCCGACGTGCCCCCTGTCCTTGACGCTCGGGCCGACGTGCCCCCTGTCCTTGACGCTCGGGCTCGGGCTGTGTTTCTAGTGTTGAAAGCAAGTTTGACATAAACAAAAAATAGCTTTAGCTCGAGAACAGGCATAATTGATGAAATTTAAGAGATAAGTAACCAAGGCGAGAGAAAGACTTGTTAATAAGAGAATTTTCAGATTCAAGAAACTGAGGGTTACTAATGCGTAGGGCCCGGAGCTGAAGAGGAAGCCGAGAACACTTTTCTTCACAGGAGGTGAGTGGTAGGAAAAGAATTAAAAAATTGAACATACCACAGTGCACAGGCTTGCGGTAGACAAAGAAAGAGATCTTATACACACACACAGCTGTGAACATATACATGTGTCTAGCTGTGTGAACATTGGTAATCTCATGAAGCATACGAGAAAACTCATTAGTGAACATTGAACTGGTGACTTCGATAGTGTCCTTACATCGTCCATATTCACACTTGCAAGAGGAGACTTGCAAAGTATGAATATATGATCCTATGCGCTCATAGGATCCTGTACATTCAGACCCAACATGGAGGATCTTCGCGTCCACTATTGTGAGATCAGCAATATTGTGGATCACTCTGGACCAACAGTACCCTTGAGGTGCTCTCGGTGAGGAGTTAGGAGCGCCCAGGGAAGCATCTTCATCTTGGCTCTCAGGGCGGCCTGTTGCCGTCAGCGTTGGAACGGCTTCTTAAGAACATAAGAACATTAGAACAAAGGTAACTGCAGAAGGCCTATTGGCCCATACGAGGCAGCTCCTATTTCTAACCACCCAATCCCACTCATATACATGGCTTCGGGGCCAGTAACAACAGGGATTGGCAAATCACTGTATGTTAATCTGATAGGAGGAACACTGGGTTTTCCTTCATCAGGGTGGAGCATAGCGAGCAGCTACAATGTACGACACACACACACACACCTTCACCGGAAAAATGGGGGGGGGGGGCTCGCGGCTGAGTGGACAGCGCTTGGGGGTCGTAGTCCTAATGACCCGGGTTCAATTCCCGACGGAGGCGGAAACAAAGAGGCAGAGTTTCTTTCACCCTGATGCCCCTGTTCACCTAGCAGTAAATAGGTACCTGGGAGTTACACAGCTGCTACTGGCTGCTTCCTGGGGATGTGTGTGTGTGTACGTTAGAGAAATATATGAAGTATATATAATAGAGGGAAAAATAGATTGGTTAGAAAGGCGGACTCCAAGAGCTAATAGCTCGATTCTGCAGACACAAATAGTAAATACACAATGTGAGGCTTCCAAGTGCATTCTGCCGTGTCTGGTGGCAAGGTGCAGTGATATTCCTTGCCCTCAAACTGCTTTCTGATTCCCTCTAAAAACCAGCTCACTCATAGTGAATAATCAGGTAGAAACACATCTGGGTCAACCTCCCCCCCTTCGTCTCTCTCTCTCTCTCTCTCTTTCTCTCTCTCTCTCTCTCTCTCTCTCCTCTCTCTCTCTCTCTCTCTCTCTCTCTCTCTCTCTCTCTCTCTCTCTCTCTCTCTCTCTCTCTCTCTCTCTCTCTCTCTCTCTCTCTCTCTCTCTCTCTCTCTCTCTCTCTCTCTCTCTCTCTCTCCTCTCTCTCTCTCTCTCTCTCTCTCTCTCTCTCTCTCTCTCTCTCTCTCTCTCTCTCTCTCTCTCTCTCTCTCTCTCTCTCTCTCTCTCTCTCTCTCTCTCTCTCTCTCTCTCTCTCCTCTCTCTCTCTCTCTCTCTCTTCTCTCTCTCTCTCTCTCTCTCTCTCTCTCTCTCTCTCTCTCTCTCTCTCTCTCTCTCTCTCTCTCTCTCTCTCCTTCTCTCTCTCTCTCTCTCACTGACACTCAGTACCCCGCCTCCCTGTACCTCGTGGCGGAGAGCAACTATCAGGTCCGTCAGTCAGCCGAGCTGGACTCTGTGTTGCCTCCTGTCCGCCTCATTGTTGCTCTGGTCACGCTGCTCCTCCTGCACCCTCACACCCTCATATTAGTCCACAGTCCTCCTCTTCCATCCTCACACCTTCATATTAAAATCCAACCCTCCCCCTGCATCCTGACTCCCTCATATCAATCCCCACATCCTCATAGTAATCCCCAGCTCCCTCCTACATCCTCATATTAATCTCCAGCCATCTCCTACATCCTCATATTAATCGTTAAACTACCCTCACACTCGTCAGCTCCCTCACCCCCACCCCCCTCCCTCGCCAACTTCAGTCTTTAGCCCGTTAACTTCAGCCCCCCCCTCTCGCTACGTCAGTCCTGCCCCCCCCCCCATCCCCCACAACTTCTACCCTCCTCCACCCTCCTGCCCCCCTCACCCACAGAGCCGCCTGCTCCCCACGACGCAATATCCTCTCCTCCTGGGGTCTGGAACGGCAAGAAAGTTTGGCCTTACAGCCTAACAGACAGCCTACGTGTGTCTGTTAGGCTGTAAGGTTGTTGGAAGGGAAGGCACGGGTTGTCGTGCAGGTGCACATGTGTCGTCACAGGAGGCACGGGTTGTCGTACAAGTGCACACGGGGTCGTCGTAGACGGCACGGGTTGCAGTTCTCAGGCACAGCTGTGTTCAACCTTCTTGTTAAGAACATCGGGTTGTTCTCTTCTAATTATTCTTGCGAGGGTTGAGTTTTTGGCCTTCAGGCGTCCTGCACGCCGGCGGCCGAGCCTGCAGGGATGTGTCGGGGCTTCATCCTGAGCCTGTATGGAGTCTGCCTCCACCACTGATAAATTCTTTCTAATATCTCTGTAGCATATTCCAGAATTGCTGTGAAGGCAGTTAGTATGTTGACCAATGTAGCATTCACAAGTGATGATATCAGTTACATGTAGGCTACGGAACACCGGTTTGATGTGATATCAACCCACAGGTTTTTCTGAGTTGTGAATGGCTTCTCCCCCCAAATGGTACCGTGTGTCCGGCCTCATGTTGCCAGCACCCACCGTTTGTAGTCTTTGGTCCCACGTAGCCTAGCCTCATAATATTTACATTAACAAAGGTGAGAAGAGAGGCCCTCGTACTGACCACCTGTAACATCCCTGCGCTTAAGTCACTTTTTTTTAAGTTGTGTTGTGGTGTTCAGGTACTGCTGTAGCCACCGGCTCACTCCTGCGAGCTTCTCCAGCTTGTTTGGTAGTGTGAGGTGGGGGGGGGGGCTCTGTCGAGGGCTTTACAAGCTTGGCAGATGTCTGCTCTTTAGCATAATTAATCATTTACCATTGGAAATGGCGGAATTATTACCGAGATTGTGAGGCGTTGAGCGACAAGTGGGAGCCAGCTTTCAGGATGCGCAGCGTCACCGCTGGTGTCACCGTTGGTGTCGCCGCTAGTGTCACCGTTGGTGTCGCCGCTGGTGTCACCGCTGGTGTCACCGCTGGTGTCATCGTTGGTGTCGCCGCTGGTGTCACCGCTGGTGTCGCCGCTCACGTCTACACTCCCAGGAGGTGTCTTTGGACTGGTCCGCGCCAGCCAGGCTTCTCACCAAGATCCTCGAGGGCCGCTGCTTATATCCTTGATCCAGCGGGCCTTCAGGAGTCTGACTACACCATCTCCGATCCATAATGGCCTCGACTTGGAGACTTGACAGTAACGAGGAATCTTCAGTGTCTCCCGGTGTTCCTAATTGTTTATTATTCAAGACACCTTAATATGCAGGCGTTTACATGTTTACAACTGTGTGATAAACCCTGTAAAGATTATAAGCGCTGTGAATGTCGCTGCAGCGGCTCACTTTCAAAGCTTCGACGCAATGGAGGTCGACACAGGCCAGATTCACGAAGCAGTTACACAAGCACTTACGAACCTGTACATCTTTTCTCAGTCTTTGGCGACTTTGGTTACAATATTAAACAGTTAATGATCTCCGAAGCACCAGGAGGATGTTTATAGTAATAACAACAGCTGATTGGGAAGCTTTCATGTTTGTAAACTGTTTAATAAATGTAACCAAAGCCGTCAAAGATTGAGGAAAGCTATACACGTTCGTAAGTACTGGCGTAACTGTTTCGTGAATCTGGTCCCGTGACGTAGACCATACCAACCTCACCTTTGTCTCCTGCCTGACCACATGGCCCTCTGTGTCTGACCAAGCTGTGGTGGGGACGTGTCGGCATCACGGAGGAGCACGCTGTGTAACCCCTCACCCGGTGTAGGGCAGCTGCAACAATGCACATGTACTTAAATGTGACAATACAAAAAAAGTCTCGTCTCAGATCTAGTGTAACAGGTTTTTGAGAAACCGGGTTGCTGCTCTGAGCGAGGAGGCAGCGGGTGTGGGGGGGGGGGGGGGAGGAGCAGCGGGTGTGGGCGGAGTGAGGGTCTGGGTGTGGGCGGAGTGAGGGTGTGGGTGTGGGCGGGGGACGGGGGTGTGTGGGCGGGTGTGGGCGGGCCGGTGTGTGGCGGGGTGACGGCGGGGTGTGGGCGGGGTGACGGCGGGTGTGGGCGGAGTGAAGCGGGTGTGGGCGGGGTGGCGGCGGGTGTGGGCGGGGTGAAGCGGGTGTGGGCGGGATGGCGGCGGGTGTGGGCGGGCCGGTGTGGGCGGGGAAGGCAGTGGGTGTCTTACCGTTATCCGACGTAGCGTCAGGTGAAGCGGCCGTAGATACAAACGCCGAGGCTCCGGCAGCATCGTGAGAGTGATATCCTGTTCAAGTTGAAACCTCAAGTGTGAAGCTTCCAAGGGGAAAAAAGGCCTGAACTGGTTTGCAAAAATTAAAGGTAAAAAAAAAGGGAGTTATTGAGGCGTTGAGAGATGCGGGTGTGATTGATGGACACCCCACACTCACGTCGCTTGGCGCCATGTCGCTGGCTGAGAGAGTAAACGGTCTCAGCGCTTGCTTCCTTGCTTGCTTGCCTGACTGGCGGGCAGGAGACCAAAAACGCCAGATGGGAGACCGAACACAGCGGGTGGGGGACCGAACACTGCGAGTGGGTGACCGAACACAGCGGGTGGGTGACCGAACACAGCGGGTGGGTGACCGAACACAGCGGGTGGGTGACCGAACACAGCGAGTGGGTGACCGAACACAGCGGGTGGGGAACGGAACACAGCGCGTGGGGAACGGAACAAAGCGAGTGGGTGACGGAACACAGCAGATGGGTAGACCGAACACAACAGATGGGAGACCGAACACAGCGGGTGGGTGACCGAACACAGCGGGTGGGTGACCGAACACAGCGGGTGGGTGACCGAACACAGCGAGTGGGTGACCGAACACAGCGGGTGGGTGACCGAACACAGCGGGTGGGTGACCGAACACAGCGGGTGGGTGACAAACACAGCGGGTGGGGGACCGAACACAGCGGGTGGGGGACCGAACACAACAGATGGGAGACCGAACACAGCGGGTGGGTGACCGAACACAGCGGGTGGGGAATGGAGCAGAGCGGGTGGGTGACCGAACACAGCGGGTGGGTGACCGAACACCTTTGGTTTGCACTGCATAAAGATAAATACCTAGCACGGCCGTTGACCTAAAAACTATAAAAAAACAAACAAACAAAAAATTCAAAATCTGATATAAATAAAGCAATTAATAAACTAAATCAAAATATATCGCTGGGTCCAGATGAGGTGATCGCCAGCAGTCTTGAAGGCGCGCGGAGAAGCCTTTAAGAAACAATTAACCATCAATCAAGACGGCTGTGGCTACGTGGAGAGTGACCATCGTGGTCTCTGTATACAGGGACAGGAGCAGATCCCGTGCTGCGAACTGCCATACAGTAGCTTACAGTGTAGCTTACAGTAGCTTACAGTGTAGCTTACAGTAGCTTGCAAGGACAGCAAACGCAATAAGAAAATGCCTTGACACAAGACTGGGTGAGGACTCTCAACACAGGGTCTAACAAGAGCCACGTTCTCTGTCTTGAGTTAATGTTCGCATTTGGATTAGAGTCTGGTTGAAGGTTAGGAAACATCGTTGTTAGCATCAACGGTGTGGACATCAACGGTGTGGACATCAACAGTGTGGACATCAACGGTGTGGACATCAACGGTGTGGACATCAACGGTGTGGACATCAACGGTGTGGACATCAACGATGTGAACATCAACGGTGTGGACATCAACGGTGTGGACATCAACGGTGTGGACATCAACAGTGTGGACATCAACAGTGTGGACATCAACGGTGTGGACATCAACAGTGTGGACATCAACAGTGTGGACATCAACGGTGTGGACATCAACAGTGTGGACATCAACGGTGTGGACATCAACAGTGTGGACATCAACAGTGTGGACATCAACGGTGTGGACATCAACAGTGTGGACATCAACGGTGTGGACATCAACAGTGTGGACATCAACGGTGTGGACATCAACAGTGTGGACATCAACAGTGTGGAACATCAACGGTGTGGACATCAACAGTGTGGACATCAACAGTGTGGACATCAACAGTGTGGACATCAACGGTGTGGACATCAACAGTGTGGACATCAACAGTGTGAACATCAACGGTGTGGACATGAACGGTGTGAACATTAACGGTGTGGACATCAACGGTGTGAACATCAACGGTGTGGACATGAACGGTGTGAGCATCAACGGTGTGAACATCAACG
This sequence comes from Procambarus clarkii, assembly GCF_020424385.1. Taxonomy (NCBI): domain Eukaryota; kingdom Metazoa; phylum Arthropoda; class Malacostraca; order Decapoda; family Cambaridae; genus Procambarus; species Procambarus clarkii. Next base: position 1,288,890 of record NC_059608.1, on the reverse strand, counting down.
GTGTTGATGACAGCTGCTACGGGAAGCAGCCCGTAGCAGCTGTCTAACTCCCAGGTACCTATATACTGCTAGGTGAACAGGGACATTAGGGTGAAAGAAACTTTGCCCATTTGTTTCGGCGTCCACCGGGGATCGCACCCGGAACCTCAGGACTACGAATCCGAAGCGCTGTCCACTTAGCTGTCAGGGCCTCCTAGGGAGGGAATATCAGCAAATTTACGATTGACACAGAAGTTCGGGGCATAAATAAAAAAATGGAATGAGGACTTGACAGACCTCCAGAAAAACCTCGATCTTCACATTACAGAATTGGGCAGGAAAGTGGCAGATGCAGTTCAACGTTGATAAGTGGAAAATTCTAAACTCTGGAAATGAGGGAGGAGTCATCTACCGGAGGAACGATACAGGTTTGGCCAGATAGAATGCTGAGAGCTACATTGGTGTGATGGCTGGCATACACCATACACGCCGGCAGCAATGTGTCAACACAGGTGGCAAAATGAATAGGATTCTTGGATGAATAACTAGAAGCGCCAGCAATAAATGTACAGATTGATTGATGAAGATTAAGCCACCCAAGAGGTGGCACGGGCATGAATAGCCCGTAATAAATGTAATGAATAGCCTCTTGTTGTTTTAGATTTAGCTACTCAGAACGAAAATGTAGCACGGGCTATGGTGAGCCCGTAAAAATGAATAGCCCGTGACGTCTTGCATTTACAGTTGGCCGTGATGAGGTGCCGCTTGGACCGTCCCAGCCAGTTCTGCTCGCCAGATTACAGAGTGGACCTTGATTCCCCCCGAGAAATTCCAACATAAGATGACCAGACTAATCCTTATACGGGACCTATGCGAGGAAAGGTTGAGAGAGCTCGCTCTGCGTTGCCTGTAGAGGCGCACGACGGCGAGGGGGAGGCGGGACTGAGGTCTTCAAGCAGATGAAGAGCATCACGACGGAATACCTTGTCAGAACTCATCAGCAACGGCTGTAAGCTGATGACGTCCAGGCTCAAGAAAGAGTAGGGGGAGAGTACTGGTCTTATAACACAGGTCAAATAGGTTATTGACGAATATTATTGCGACAATGGTATATATATATAGCAAGCTTTAAAAATAGGCTCGCTAGATACATAGGGAAGTCGATGTATCAAGTCGATACATCGACTCGAGAATGGTCCAGGACGGACCGAAACGTCGTCGTCCCTTCACCTTCTAGTGTGTGGTCTGGTCAACATACATAGGGAAAATGGGTTCGGGGAGCGTCCAGCACGAGTGATTTGAGTGATTTTTTTTTACTATCCACCCCATACCCATCCTGTGAGCGGTAGCGCAAAAAGCATTACAGAGGGCACAAAAGGTCTTTATCAGACCTCATCTTAGATTATTACATAAACAATTTCATCATGCGGTAGCACTCGAAATTATTGACAACACTGAAGTAGACAGCTTAATTATTTCTGACTCCCTATCCTCACTACGAGCAATAAACAGTTTGCAATCAAGTAATAACGTGCTTGTCTTGGAAACTAGACGTAGATATATAAGAATACTTAGCAAGAGGGTAAATATAAAAATGTTGTGGATTCCTTCTCACATTGGCCTGCAGGAACATGACAAAGTTGACGCCCTTGCTAAGGCTGCAGTAAATAAAGACAGTATTGAACGGAATCTTGAATTATCAAATAGGTCCTTAAAAGGGGTCATTAGACGAGAACTCTGTCTCGATTGAAGAAAGTAGAACAGTGCAAACTGGAACTAGCAGGTCCTGGAGCAGCGTCTGTGTGAAGTAAAACATGATGAGGCCAAAATCAGTAGACTGGCAGTCCATGTCACAGCGAGTACAAGACCAAGTACCGATCTCTGGCAGTCGGCTTGTATAGGGATCTAGATGAAGTAAAGTGTAAATTTGGACAAAGACATACATACATCGAACATATATCTTGGATTGAAATCTTGCAAGTAAAATCACAAGTGATTCAACAAGATTCAACCTACTTATTACAAGTGATTCTTGTTGAATCACATAGTGATTCAGAAACAAGTAGTGTAGAGGACCACCAGGCTCCCCTATGACTGTGGTGGCCCATTGGTCCTATTATGTATTAGCGATAAAACCTACCAATGTATGATGACTTACTGTAAATATGTAGCTCTTGAAGGGCACCAGGTATCTAGCGGGACATTGTATATAAGTGTGAAGGATAGATAATTGTTTGGTAATTGTAAGATGGGTCTGATAAAGACCTTTTGGCCCTCTGTAATGCTTTTTGGCTACCGGACAAGATGAGTATGGGAGCACAATAAACTAACCGCCTGGGGGGGCAACAATCAATGGGATCAAGACGGGACGGACGAAGGGATGGGATGGAATGGAAGGGAAGGGGAACAAGAAGAAACAGTCGGACCAGAAAGCTAGCTGCCTTTTTTTTTTTTTAGAGGAAGGACATGTTGGTCTTGACGTTCAATGTGTCGTGGCTTAAATTGTTTATCTTCATGTTGTGTGGCGAGGAACCACAATTTCCGCAGACCCACACAATTTTATACGTCAGAATAATCAAACTATCACGCAACAACGGGTACAACAAGGCTCGTATAGGCGGGATATGTAGAGCTAGACCTCACTTTCCCCCGTGGCCACTGGTAGGTAAGCACAACTCCACTACAACCTGCTTGGTCCGGCACCTCTTGCAGGAACTTGTCTAATATTTCTGGTGTTTTTGTCGGAGCGGCGGAGTCGTAATAAATAAGAATTCAATAATAGTACTAAGAAGAGCATCTCTTGTTCCCTCGGTGGTAATGATAGTGATGAGGAGGATAAAGCCCGCTCTACCGACTGGCCTCTCCATCAGAAATGCAAAGATTTTGCCTAACCAGAAGATTATGCACCCGAGCAACCCTCCTAACCTATCTAGGTCAGTGCATAGAAAACGGTCAATATTTTATGCGCTTTACGTTCTGTTAATTAGTCGTACTTTTAAAGACTTTGTCAATGTTATAAAGAGTGGGACGCATTAGGATGTGTGATAAGGCAAGTTTCTCACCGTACATGCAAGGGGAAGATGGTAACAGTTAGCAGTGTACATTCATTTATTATGTTACTGATAACAGAAGCCATTATACCAATTACATTAATAAAGGCAACATATTTGTATTATTATACATTTATGATATTTCTAATTTATGGTACAAAATTAGGTGTTGGAAATGTTTTAAACTATACACCCAACACCACTTCTGAAAAGGAATAAGTGCCAGCGTCCGCCGTGGACGGTTAAAAGTTCAGGCAGTCCCCGTGGCGCCAGTTACGGCACCGCTCTTGGGCCAGTCCATAGCCTCTGTTTCTTGCAACATTTTGTTCTGAGTAGCTGAATCTAAAACAACAACCCGTGGCGCAGAGGTAAAACACACGTCCCGCGCTTCGCAAGCGATTTTTTCCTGGGTTCGTAGCCTGGCCGGGGAGGATTGATTAGGCGCCAATCCTTAACTGTAGCCTCTGTTCACCCAGGCAGTGAATGGGTACCAGGTTGTTAAACCATTTGGCGTATTCCAAGGAAAATTAGGATTAAGAACCTGCCCGAAAGGCTATGCGTGCTAGTGTCTTTACAAGAATGTAAGAACGCTTGTATATATAAGTAAAAATAGAAACATAAGAGGGTAGAAATAGCCTAAGCCACTCTGTCCTTTTTGGGATGTATATTATTATATCACTGAACTTGCTTAAACTTGACTGTTATCATATCGTATAAAGAAAGAGGGAAGAGGAGAGAGAGGGATAAGAAACACCATGAGACCGAGTTAGCATAAGAATATATAAAACTGTTGAAGGCATAATGGACAAGAGAAAAAGGCAAAATAAGAAGCAAAAAGAGAAAGGAAGAGAAAGAACACATACTAGAGCACGCATCCCTCTGATGGTGCTCTCTCTAGTGTTCATGTATTCCAAGGTTGCCCTAATGGCAACCTTGGTATGAGGTAGCCATACCTCAAGGTAAGGTATGGCTACCTGGCATCCAAAGATTATGGCAACTATGGGTGAAACGTACAAAAATGAACTGTTACACACAAAATAAACCGCGTTTTTTACTGTTAATTTTATAGAGAGCACAAGAAAGAAGGAAACATTCAGACCTAAGATTTCCTAATCCTAGTACAGCACTATGCGTACTAAATTAGGCCTACGATGCTAGGCGTGCATATTGAAACTTAGGGCAGGTTAAGTTTATGTGTAGTTACTGTTCCACTTTTTTTGCATGCCGTTCAAGGTATTCCAGTAGTACAAAAGGCGAACAGTTTTGGGATACAAACAGTCCATTTTTGTACGTTCGGCCAATAATTGCTCTTTGTTCATGTTTAGAAAATGGGTTGTTTAATGTGCGTATATGTTCCAAGGCTGCTCTAGTATGTATATGTTCCAAGGCTGCTCTAGTATGTATATGTTCCAAGGTTGTTCTAGTAGGTATATGTTCCAAGGCTGCTCTAGTATGTATATGTGCCAAGGTTGCTCTAGTAGGTATATGTTCCAAGGCTGCTCTAGTATGTATATGTGCCAAGGTTGCTCTAGTAGGTATATGTTCCAAGGCTGCTCTAGTATGTATATGTGCCAAGGTTGTTCTAGTATGTATATGTCCCAAGGCTGCTCTAGTATGTATATGTTCCAAGGTTGTTCTAAAATGTATATGTTCCAAGGGTATTCTAGTATGTATATGTTCCAAGGTTGCTCTAGTATGTATATGTGCCAAGGTTGCTCTAGTATGTATATGGTACAAGGTTGCTCTAGTATGTATATGTTCCAAAGTTGTTCTAGTATGTATATGTTCCAAGGTTGTTCTAGTATGTATATGTTCCAAAGCTGCTCTAGTATGTATATGTTCCAAGGCTGCTCTAGTATGTATATGGTACAAGGTTGCTCTAGTATGTATATGTTCCAAAGTTGTTCTAGTATGTATATGTTCCAAGGCTGCTCTAGTATGTATATGGTACAAGGTTGCTCTAGTATGTATATGTTCCAAAGTTGTTCTAGTATGTATATGTTCCAAATGCTACACTAGTATGTATATGTTCCAAGGGTGTATGTATATGGTACAAGGTTGCTCTAGTACGTACATGTTCCACGGTTGTTGTAGCGTGTATAAACATCGCCAAGATCGCTCTAGACCAACCATGGAACACATGAACACAAGAGAGCACACCAGGGAGGGATACTGAGCATGACCCCAGACTGAGAATAACAAGTTGAGTGACACGGTACAATATGATCTTATGATAACCTTGTGGAGCCCCAGCGGTGGCGCCGGACGACCTCGCCAGGGATCATAGCATCAACCAAGGTATGCTGAGGGGCCAACATTTTTGGCAGAGTATATCCACTCCCGCCGGTTAAATTGTCTAGTTTTGATGTCGCATATCATCGGTTATGAGGGAAGATTGGCGACTACTTAGAAATAACTGATATATGAATAATGATAAAGACGGTAGGGGTATTATATGAAGAATGTTTAAGGTTGAAACTATACATTTAGGCTGCTACTACCCACATGGCCGTGTGTTATAAGAGATTTTCGATATCTGTGTGTATATTTTACAGTTTTAAGATATCCAGATGTGTAATGTGTTGTTAATGTAAAGTCAACGTCAACGATGACAGTAAAACTGCCTGCTAAACTTAAGGGGGGAAAAAATATATATATTATTTTCGTAAGTAGCACCCGAACTCTTGGGTTGATAAGTGATTACGACGCTCCAGCCGCCTCAAAACGTAAGCAATCACGGCGAAAACACCGCCGGTTATATCGAATATACAACCCATTTCCCCATCCCATTTCTAGTTTTATAAAAAGTTGAGAACATAAGGCAAGAAAAAAATAAACTGATAGAGAAATGAATGGCAACTTTGCAGAAATGGCAGCCCCTCTCCCCCCTCCCCCCACTGTTCTCCCTCTCTCACGGGGCCCGACAGTGTCTGCTCGACCCTCCGCCGTGAAGGGTTACGCTCGCGTTCCCTCTCACTTCCCTAGACGCGTTTCGGTGTTAGTGTTGCACATACAGTGCCAATAGGCAGTGAAAGCCAACTGTTTGGCCAGAGTGACTCGCATTATTCTCTCTGGTGTCAAGATGTGTTGTGTCCACGTATATTTGTGAGGAGGGGGCTAAAGTGCTGCTGACTGTGGGGCCTCTGAGGACGTGAAGGAAGTGTGTGGTGGTGATGGTGTGTGTGTAGGCGTTGGTGATGGCCTCGGCCGCCCTCCTCCTGGACTCTCCCCCCAGCTGTCTTAATGCAGCATTATTCGTGAGGACATGAGAAATAACGTTGCGTGGACGAGCCAAGTGATTCGTGAGTTCTGGAACCCCTTTTGGGGGGGGGGGAGGGTTCGCATCCCATCCATCCCCCACACTTCCAGGAAGAACCTATTTTGGTTTTGGTTTCTCGTGAATTGGTAACGTTGTGTTTGAGATGGTGGTGGTAATGGTGGTGGTGATGGTGGTGGTAATGGTGGTGGTGATGGTGATCTTGTGGTGGTGTGGTGTCCGTGGCTGGCGAGCCTCGTAGGACCAAGCGAGGGAGACACACTGTATCAGTAAGGACGACATGTGTGAGGTGAACTTTCGATAGCTCCTGAAGAGTAAGTACCTGGCGGCCTCTGGTCCGCAGGTGTGTGTGTGTGTACCTGGCGGCTTCTGGTCCGCAGGTGTGTGTACCTGGCGCCTTCTGGTCCGCAGGTGTGTGTGTGTACCTGGCGGCTTCTGGTCCGCAGGTGTGTGTGTACCTGGCGGCTTCTGGTCCGCAGGTGTTCGTTCCTGGCGGCCTCCGGTCAGGCG
>NC_059608.1:1254574-1277074 GCF_020424385.1 Procambarus clarkii | reverse complement strand
GAGGGTCCAACAGTACACATTGATACGTTTGACAATTACTATAAGTGCCTATCATATTAGGCAGATAAACCGATTTCGTCACTCCTTTTCCCTGTGCTAGTGAGGATTGGATAAGAAACAGATAATAGTAAATCCTTGTTCTTTTAGATTCAGTCACTGAACAAAACGTTCCAAGCAGCACGTTATATGGTGATCCCGTCGTACTCACCTGGCACAGGAGATGTGCAGGTAAATCCTTCTTTGAAGAACGAATATTCGAATAATTTAAGGGTTTTCATTACCTATCCCGAGGGCTAGGCTAAAACTAATCAAAATAGCATTGTGAAAACGGGTTCAACGCTTCTGTTTTGAACTAGACTATCTTCAACAAGGGGAAAATTGCTCTTATCACGAGCCTCGTATTTTTGGGACTGGAATCACTACCACAAAACAGATTGATTTAGGAAGGTACAGGCCTGTATCTCATATTTGGATAGGCGTTTTGTTTTTTCACTAGGAAAAATGAAAACAAATCACCACACGCAGCATCAACCCGTTCTCCTGAATAATACTGTACATCGCATTTTGACTGAACTTCCTTAAGGCCAAAAATTGATGTGCTAAAAATGGTTGCGGTTCGCGAAATTTAAAGTGTCCCGTTTTCTGTTTTGGGTCCTCTGGTAAGTTAGGAGGAGACACTTTACACTGACAGTTTCTTGACGTTGGGAAACCTTAGGAGGATGGCCTTAGGTTCGGGCAATTTAGTACAATAGGGACGTTGGAAACGCTGGAGAGAACGGTCAGTATTGCGGCCGTGGCTACAATGCAAGTTGCGTAAGCCATTTTTACGGCATTCTGCTTTAAGGGTAAATATTTTAAAGCTCGGCCTTCAGGCGCCAGGTGTGAGCGAACCAGGAAAATACAACGCTTAGGAAGTCGTTGATTTCAGCTTTATCAGACCGACCTAAATAGTTCACGTGGCTCTATTTACATTGCGTGTTTTTTTTAGTGTCGAGTTGTAACGCCGATAGTTAAAAAAAATACACGATTTAATTTTATATAAATGTTGCGCGTTTTTAACCCGAAACGTTTGGGAGTTTCATTATCCAATTCATTATCATGCAATAATATTCACCTTGATGTTATCATCGACCTATCTTGAGGTTATCTTGAGATGATTTCGGGCATTAGTGTCCCCGCGGCCCGGTCCTTGACCAGGCCTCCACCCCCAGGAAGCAGCCCGTGACAGCTGACTAACACCCAGGTACTTATTTTACTGCTAGGTAACAGGGGCATAATGTGAAAGAAACTGCTCATTGTTTCTCGCCGGCGCCCGGGATCGAACCCGGGACCACAGGATCACAAGTCCAGTGTGCTGTCCGCTCGGCCGACCGGCTCCCAACAGGGAACAGGCATTGTATTACAAATTCCCAGTTTACATGCCGTAACTTGGATATTTCAGATTTTAACTTGCGGTTACCTTGCAATGATTTCGGGGATCAACTTTTCCGCCGCCCGGTACCCGTCCAGGCCTGGTTACAGGACTGGTCAACCAGGCCGTTGGATGCGGCTGCTCGCAGCCTGACGTATGAATCACAGCCTAGTTGATAAGGTATCCTTTGGAGGTGTTTATCAAGGTGGTGTCTTATATGTAAATTAAGTTTATAACAGACATAAGCAAATGTTTTTCTTGTGCCTTTGAAGAAACGAATAATGTCGCGTAAATTTTTTGACGAAATTGCTGCCTGAAATGAGTTGGCAAATTCAGATAATGGAAGGATTTCTTTTGTTGAAATATATTGTTTGTGATTTATTTGACGCAGCGTTCGGGGAATGGCGACATTGTTTTCTTAATATCCAGACCATGAAGATTTTTATGGCAGTATGGTCTACCGTTGCCTCTGGCTACGTTAGGCTTCAGTTGGCGTCTTTCTTTGCCTTTAGTAATTGATAGTATTTCTTGAGAATAATTCTTATTATCATCGTTATTCATTTTTCTTTTCTACACCAGAATTTTGTATTGTGTTGTGTGTGTAACGAAGCATGCTTATCTTTTCCGCCTTATAATATTGCGTTTTTGTTCCATCGTCTTATGTTTTGTCTTCATCTTTACTTCTTGTTAAATTAATGTATTTAAAGTCGTTTGGAGATGAGCAGTTTTTTGCTTTTCAAATATCTATTGACTTATGTAGTGTGCGACTTGGCCAAGTAAGTCTCCATCTGACTTTACCTTACCTACCTTGTGTAGCTTCCGGGGATCAACGGCCCCGCGGCTCGGTCTCTGCCTCCCTGGTCTCCCTGTTTTTTTTCTGATTGTAGTGTGAAATACAACTCCATCTTAATCTGTGTATTGCCTGAAGTATAATTGTACTTTGTTACCATCACTCATCAGTTGCAAGGGCTGAACTTAATGAAGGACAAAGAATTGTTCATGTATTTATTATACATCCCATACTCATCCCGTGGGCGGTGGTTGAAAGGGTTACAGATTTTCAGGTATTGAACCCCCATAGTTCATTTTGCTAAGCATGTGACAATCTTGCTTTTTATATCACATGATTCAAGTAGAGGCTCACAACAGTCTCTTTACAAGGCAACCACCTAATCATGCTCCACACCTACCCAACTGGGCGGCAACTTTACAGTCGTGTGCATGCATTATCTACAATAAGCAAATTTTGTTAAAGATTCCTGGCAGTATATTATTATGAATGACGTACTTACACATTTCTTGGACATCATTGGTGTTGTTATATCTGAATTCCACATTGTTTTCACATCACATTATATAATGACACGAATAGTTCTGTTGACAGTTTACATTTAGTCAAATTTACATCAGATGATGCAAACTCCCAGAGGGACATGAATAATTTACTGGTGGAGGCATGTCTTCCCCAGGTGCGGGGGATTGTCTTCCCCCAGGGGCTTGTGGGTGGGGGATAGGATCGTCTACCCTTTTGGTAGGTGGGGGGGGGGGGTTAGTCTCGTTTTCCCGGGTGGGGTTTGGCTAGTGTGCCCTGGGTGGGGTGGGACGAGGGGTTTGGCTTGTCTCCCTTGGCTGGGGGTTTGGCAGTTCATTCCCCGGGTGGGTGGGGGGAGGTTGGCAAGTCGGCCCTGGGAGGATGAGAGGAAGAGAAATAAATGTGATCAGTATAATAATTCGTGTCATAAAATGTCTATTGAATGTTGTGATTATCACCTCCAGTGTGCTGAGGCTAGGAAGCATTTTGGTGGGCCAGGCTAGGCCAACTTAGGAGCAAACATCAGGAGCGTTGGGGAGAGACCCAGCTCGAGCCAAGACCAGCCCACCATGACGCTCCCGGATGTTTATAGCGTGTTAATTAATTTATTTTTCTTTACAAGTCCCTCAACACGTAATATTCTAGCCCAGGATTGCATACACAACAACTTGCGATGCCCAGGATTGAAATACACAACAACTTACGATGCCCAGGATTGAAATACACAACAACTTGCGATGCCCAGGATTGAAATACACAACAACTTGCGATGCCCAGGATTGAAATACACAACAACTTGCGATGCCCAGGATTGAAATACACAACAACTTGCGATGCCCAGGATTGAAATACACAACAACTTGCGATGCCCAGGATTGAAATACACAACAACTTGCGATGCCCAGGATTGAAATACACAACAACTTGCGATGCCCAGGATTGAAATACACAACAACTTGCGATGCCCAGGATTGAAATACACAACAACTTGCGATGCCCAGGATTGAAATACACAACAACTTGCGATGCCCAGAATTGAAATACACAACAACTTGCGATGCCCAGGATTGAAATTCACAACTTGCGATGCCCAGAATTTCAAAGAATGGACTGCAATTAGTGCAGTTTTTCCGCCATGCAGAATAACCTAGTTTTTTTTTTTTTTGTTCCTGTTCAGTCCTGAATATCTCTGTAATAATAATATTTACAAGGAAATCACAATAACGTGTTCCTGAGAAAATCAGTAGGAGCCATTAGGAAGATTAAGAGCCCTGAATTCTCCCAGTGGTTTGAAGACGGATGCTCGGGGGTACCCAAAGCATAGGCTCAAATACTCCTTCTGGCTCCCACCTATTTTCGCTAATAATAATAATAATAATTTTAGTCAACGTGATCTCATTGACTAAATTTGTATAGCAATTGTTACAAGGAACAGCTGCTGAATACTCTAACATATAATGCGCTTGCAACACTGTGACTGTTGTGTAACTAGTTATATGAAGTATTTGGATCACTGTTGGTCAACAGAGAACGTTATAACTGTTGGGAAGTGCAATTTTCCCCAGTAGGCTCAGACCCCGTGGGCCCGTAGGGCAAAAATAGAGTATCGAGCTTTTAAAGAGATGGATTCCTGTCAAATCACAACACCCGAAGATACATTGGTCTTTTTTTGCAGAATGTTGGCAGTGACCAGTTTACATAACTAGGTAAAGTTATATTTACATTTGTATAAATACAAATATGAGAACAGATGGCTGGCAGGCTTGCCAGCTTCCTATTGCAGCAGCACAGTGTCAGTTCTGAAGCAAAAATGAATTAAACATCCTTGGTTCCCGTCTGACCTTCGAAAGTCGCAACAATTAACTTTGATTTTTTATATTTTAAATAAAATCATACATTTGCCAGTAAAGCGCACAGTACAATATAATTCGGATACCAAGAGAAATTAAGGCTTATTTATGGAGTATCTATAGGTTCCTATCAGGAGGCCTGACAGCTAAGTGAACAGTGCTTCGTAGTCCTGAGGTTCCGGGTTCGATCCCCGGTGGAGGCGGAAACAGATAGGCAGATTTATTTTTCACCCTGATGCCCCTGTTACCAAGTAGTAAATAGGTACCTGGAAGTTACAGCCGGCTACGGGTTGCTTCCTGGGGGTGTGTAACAAAAGAGGCCTGGTCAAGGACCGGGCCGCGGGGACACTAAGCCCCGAAATCATCTCAAGATAACCTCAAGATCCTCTTCGACTTTAGTTCTATTTTTCTTGACTGAAGTTGGTTATAATTCAGATTATCGCAAACTAAATTCCAATTTATTACAGATTTAAGGAACACTTAGCCTATGAGGCTAAGACTGAGAAGAATTGCCAATATCGGATTGCATTTGTGAAATTATAAATTAATTCTACATGCATTCATGTATCCAAGCTGCGTCTTTGGATAATTTTTCGAATTGGAGTATTTTATGAAGGAAAAAAAGTCGTGTTTATCCAGTCATTACCTAACCAGAAACTACGAACCCAAGCACCCCACCTTACCTAACCAACCAATGCATAGTCATGGATTTTTGTGAGCCACTACTTTTCATAGCACTTTGCGTTTGGAATGTTGGTTACCATAGCGACTCTCGATAGAACAGTTGACAGAACGGTGTGGAACGTCGCAGTTCCAAAGTTCCTGTGGCCTTAGACTCCCATTTTAGAAGCTACAAGGGAGGGAACCATGTATGCAAGAGTTCTTGGAACTGCCATGAATACCATTTGAAAGCCATGAACGAGGGTAATAAGCATACAAGAGAAGAGCTGAATCTGCTGATTGGAGGCGAGTGTGGGTTGGCTGAGGGTGCAGGCGTTGCCGCTGCTTGTCTGGTGTTCTTTGGGGCGTTACACTGTTGTTTGGTTTGATCTAAGCTACGTCGTGCTAACCTACCGTGTATATAGCGTAAGAAATGTGCTTTCTCTAAAATAATTTGTTTGTATTGACCTAAGCCACCTATATACATTTATCTTTGTTATTTCGTAAAAATTTTAAATACATTTATCTATAAATTTTCCAAAAGAACGCGAAGTAAAGAGCTACTTTTTCATAATCTAACGGTCTTCGGCTTTGGATTCCAAGCTTATCAACAGGGAATGGGTTAACTTATTACGCGATTTATAATGATAACGGTATTTGAATATTCGTGTCATTGTAAAAAAAAACTAGTTTTTTTGTTTTGCATTCAAGGGTTTCATTTACGTTCCTTTAACATTGGCTATCTCTGTTTGCAGAGAGTATACACAAACCACTCTCCCCGCTTTTTTGTGTGTGGGCGCGGCCACCATTATAGGCGACAGTTTATCCGGCTGTAGTCTTCCCCTCCCCCCGTCACTCAATCCTCAATAATGATCATTAATAGTTATGTTTATTAAAAAATATTGGTTTATCGCATTGTATATTCATGGTAGAGAGCTGCAGAGTATTTTGTTTAGGGCCGCAAATCACGCACAGCTTGCGTGTGCCTGTCTGTCTTCCTCTCTCTCTCAAACCTTGCTGGTGGAAAGTGGCACAGTATTTTGAGAACTGTCCTTTTTGACTAAAATATGTTCCCAATTCAAACAATGAGATTTATTATGCTACACACATTTATACTGTCACTTAAGAGGTAAGAGTTAAATTGCCATGAGACGGTTAAGAATGTTCCAGCGGTGTGTAGGTGCAGGGGAGGTGGGAGGTGGGGGATGCAGTAAATGCAGCTTAGGTGGTATTACACACAGCCATCACAATAACGTGATGCATCAAATAAACAAATCCACATAATTTCCCCGAACATCCCGATTCCCGAACAAATCGGGAATCCTCGTCACGGCCCTTGTGGATTTGTTCATTTGGTGGTATGTTCACTCTTGCTTCATTCACAGGATGAGTGACGCTGCAAAATAAGTTCGCTCTCCTGAGCAAATATCTAAAATATTAATCTCCAGTTAATCGACTTGAGAATGGTCCAGGACGGACCGAAACGTCGTCGTCTCTTCACTTTCTAGTATGGTGGTTTCGTCAATATATTTCACCCATGTTATTGTGACTCCTCGCCTGCATGTTAATCTCTTCCCCCCTCACCCCCTCCTCTCCTTTCTTCCTACCACCTCTCCTTCTCTGGCACTCACGTATTGTTTTAATTTCATTATCACTTTTAAACATTTAACAGTCAGGTATATTCGTATCATTGTTCTGAGACAGTTTCGTTGAATAATGTCTAAATATTAGTAGTTGCTGCTGTTTTAGATTTAGCTACTCAGACCGAAATGTCCATGTAGCACGGGGTATAGTGAGCCCGTAACGATATTAGTAGTAATAGCATTAGTTTTAATATCCGTGAGTAATATTAGATCGCTAGCTAGGTGATGTGAGCGTAAATTATCCATAATCGTTTGGATTCTGGGGTACTGGATGGTGCCTTCCGAACTTTAGCAATAATCGTGTTTTTTAAAAAGATGCGTCATTATCATGATAATTGCAGTGGTCGGCTTATTCTTGGATCTCCGGTGTTCTAGGTAAACGCCATCGTGGGGCTATATAATCATTCTACCATTATTGTGAATTTTAATCAGAGAATGCTTGAAATAACGGGGGTGCGTGATAGGATGGGGAGGGGGGGGGGTTGAGGGTAATCTTTAAGCCGAATTAGGACTATTGAATGTCGAGTGCTGATGATATATTTGCTGAGATTACGTTCGCTGAGGATTTTGTATTTGGAGATGTGCAGAGATGTTTGCTAGATATGCATAGATGTTTGCTAGATATGCAGAGATGTTTGCCAGATATGCACAGAAGTTTGCCAGATATGCACAGAAGTTTGCTAGATATGCACAGATGTTTGCTAGATATGCATAGATGTTTGCTAGATATGCAGAGATGTTTGCCAGATATGCACAGAAGTTTGCCAGATATGCACAGAAGTTTGCCAGATATGCACAGAAGTTTGCCAGATATGCACAATGTGTTTGATCGGAGGGATGCTAAATGATAGGCTAAGCCACGTGTCAATGTATTTGTTCGCTGCAGTCAGTGGCTTCCAGGAAGTAGGTTTTGGGATGTCTTCCAGCGAAACATTTGTGGCTTGGTTGAAAGATAATGTTATGTTATTTTAGTTCCGGTATATTCATCATTGACATCATCATTTTTGCATTCCTCAACTTCCCAGCCAGCCCGTTCTCATGTGATGAGCGTTCAATTTGTATGTTTTTTACCATACCACTAGCGTAGCCTGCTAACTTATCGACACCGGTTAAACTTAATCAACTTTTACATAAAACACGAGAACTATTCCAATAAAAGAAACATTTCCTAGTATTTCCCTTGCAACGCCATGGAGAACGTTGGTGTTTAATTTAAACTCTTAAGTATTTTTTTAAGTTGTGTAATTTAGGTCTGCGTAATTTAATGAAGCATAGTCCTAGGCAAATTATTCTTAAGTCAGACTCAAATATCAGGAGAAAGCGCCAAGTCATTACGACTATATAACACTTGGAAGGGATCAGGATAAGGACTTTGGATGGGACGGGGGAAAGGAATGGTGCCAAACCACTTGCATGGTCGGGGATTGAACGCCGACCTGTATGAAGCGAGACCGTCGCTCTACCGTCCAGTCCAAGTGGTTGGGAGTCTACGCACGGTAACAATGGATTTTTAATCTCCAGCCAACAAATAATAATCACTGCAACAATAGTTGATTTTTTAAGTGGGAACTTACAAGTTTCTGTTTGAGTAACCAGATCAGCGTGGCTGTGATGCAGTGTGCGCCTTCGAGCAAACAAGGCAAAGAGCTTCACAAACCGGGCAATCATTAGGACAGGCTGCCAACAAATAAGTCAGGCAACGGGAGAATAAGTCTGGTAATCACCAACAGGTAAATAGATACCGTAGGACTATAGGCTTACTTCACCTTGTCTATTTCCATTCGTATTGTCCTGATGTGTGCATACTTGCTGGAAGATTACAGTGATCTTGACTTCAACGGGAAACACCATATAAGAACTAGTATGTCATTTGCTTTTCTTATATTTATTGAGGGATAGTTTGTAAGTTTTTTAATATGCAGAATGGCCGTTTTGAAGATATTATCATGGGTAATTAAAATATTGCAGATAAAATAATTATTGATCGTTGTAGGTCTGTAATTATTAGGCGTTATCAGCTTATTATTCGACATCAGCTTTGAAGTTGGAAGTATATTCAGCTCGTTTATCGGGTATTTTTTCCAATATTGGGTTGTTTAGAGTTGTTCTGCTTCTGGTGTCCTTCATATTTGACGTATTTAGATTGCTTTCTTTGAAGCAAAAAAAAAAAAAAATTCTGCGCGATTCAGTTTTACGTGGGGAGGGGGGGAGATGACATTTACACGGGCTTAGCCTATCATTTATCACCCCTCCGGTCAAACAAATTGTGCATATCTAGCAAACATCTGTGCATATCTTAAAATGCAAAATCCTTGGTGAATTTACCCTTGCAGCCTACTCCTACAGTTGAGTAGGCTGTCTTGTACTAAAATTCACATTGAAAACCTTGCTTACAATAGTAAGACTATTGCTGGCTGAACAGCATAAGCATCTTAAACACAGGTGTAAAGGAAGTAAAGGAAGTTGTGGTGGTCAGCAAAAGCCTTATTTTTATCAGGCTATCATCAAGGAAACGTGGCTTCGCCAGTGTGAAAGTTTTGGAAAATTCTACACCCTCCACAGGTAAATTAGTCATTTTGTACAGCTGTTGAGTGACAGGGGAGGTGGGGGGAGGAGACGAGGGTGCTCCCGGTGGCACCGGTCTGGGATCTGGGTGTTCCTTGGTCCGTACACCGGGGGTCCGCGCCCCCTCCCCACCCCCGGTAATACACCAGTATCCATAACGTTTCATGTTTCTGCACCATCGGTCGTGAGGCCCCGTGTTTATACATATAAGGGTCGTGAATATTGCTTTTAGTCACGCAACAGTTGCCGGTGTCCCATGACCATGTTCGAGCGGTACTAAGGCTATAATTTTCTCGGTCTAAAGTAAGCCAGCATTTACCCAAACTACGTAGGCCTACTGTGTAGTGGATCCTCTCACTGTGATAATTCTTTCCCCGACCTTATGCAGAAAACTGCGCGCACCACTGCACATCCCGCATAACCCGTGCAGCATAGTCACCTTCACCCAAAAGCTACACCCACTAAAGCATACCCAGAGTAACCAGATTACACTACAGCTACCATACGACACCCCCCTCCTTAGATACCCCCCCCCTTCCTCCATCTCGTCCCTTCCCCCCGTCCCCCCTTTTCCATCTTGTCCCCCCCCCCCGTTCTTCATCTCGCCCCCCCCCCTTTCTCCATCTCGTCCCCTCCCCTGTCCTCCACCTCGTTCCCCCCCCCCCGTTCTCCATCTCGCCCCCCCCCCTTTCTCCATCTCGTCCCCTCCCCTGTCCTCCACCTCATTCCCCCCCCCCCCCCGTTCTCCATCTCGTCTCCCCCCCCCCCCCGCCGTTCTCCACCTCGTCCCTCCCTCCCGTCCTCCATCTCGTCTCCCTTCCCCCAGATCCCCCCCTCATTCTCCAAAATTCCCCCCCTCCCTCCCCCTTCACGAGACCAGACCATTATCTCTTCCCCTCAAGGTACGCTGACGAGTCGTGGTGGGAGGACTTTAGGAAGTGTGGCCATGTGCCTGGTGAATGGAGTTGAGGTGAAGGGCTTGGTGGGGGGGGGGGTGGTATTGATTTTGTCGCTTGTGGAGTGCGTCTCGAGTGTGAGAAGGTGGTAGGGGGGGGGGGGGTTAAGGGTGTTGGTATTGATGGTGTTGGGGATAATGGTGGTAGCGTTGATGATGGATGTAGTAGAAAGGTTTGTGGTTGGATGGGGTGGGGGGTAATGGCTGTGCATATAGAGTTGAAGAGGGAGGGGCAGGGGGGGGGGTTGCAATTATCGACTAATTGTAACCTTGTCGCCTAATGTTGAAAATGACGTGTCCCAAGGTTGAATTTAATTATAAATTATTTTTCTATTGTAATTAATATTCATTGTCTCGTTGGGAAGGGACGTTTTCTGTAAATAGTTTAACCTATGTGCTGGTGGTGTTAGCCTATGATGGGACGTTAATACTGATATGTTTTTCTCCCCTTCCCCCCCTATCTATTCCTTGCAAGCATCTATATTTCCTTCTCTTTACTCACCATAACTATCATCCCTACAGTAGGGTAGGCCATAAAAAGTGTTCTTGTCCATGGTACATACCTACCTACCTACCTTGATTATTTCGGGGCTTAGCGTCCTTCTCGACCAGTCTTCCTCGTTGCTGGACTTGTCAACCAGGCGGTTGGACGCGGCTGCTCGCACCCTGACGTATGAATCACAGCCTGGTTGATCAGGTATCCTTTGGAAGTCTTTATCAAGTTCTCTCTTTAAAACTGTGAGGGGTCGGCCAGTTATGCCCTTTGTGTAGGTGAAGCGTGTTGAACAGTCTCGGATCTCTGATGTTGATAGAATTCTCCGAGTACCTATTGCACCTTTCCTCTTCAATGGGGGTATTCTGCACGTCCTGCCATGCCTCCTGGTCTCATGTGGTGTTATTTTTGTGTTCAGTTTTGGGACGAGCCCCTCTACTATTTTTCACGTATAAATTAGTATGTATCTCTCCCGCCTGCGCTCAAGAGAATACAAATTTAGGCTCTTTAGTCGGTCCCAATAGTTTAGATGTTTTACTGAGTGGATTCTAGCAGTAAAGGATCTCTGCACGCCCTCCAGGTCAGCAATTTCTCCAGCTTTGAAAGAGCCTGCCATTATGCAACAGTATTCCACTCTAGAGAGCACCAGCGTCTTGAAAAGTATCATCGGTATAGCATCTCTAGTATGAAAGGTTCTTGTTATCCAACCTGCCATTTTTCTTGTAGGTGTGACGGGAGCTTTATTGTGTTCTTTAAAGGTAAAGTCTTCCGACATGAGTACACCCAGATCCTCTACATTGTCTTTTCGTTCTATGTTATGATTTGACTTGAGTTTTGTGCGTGGTTTCCGTTTTTGTTTTCATTTTTTCCGTAGCGCATGAGCTGCAACTTCGTTAAATATCATATTATTTTCTGTAGCCCATAGAAAGACCTGATGATACAGTACTATCGAATGTGTTCTTGTCTATGTCCGATATGAGGAGAAAAAGTACTGGAGCAAGCACAGTACCCTGAGGGACTGAGCTTTTCACGGTTGATGGACTGGATATTATTTTGTTAACTATTACATATTGGGTTCTGTTAGTCAGGAAATTGTAGATCCATCTGCCTATTTTTCCGGTAATTCCCTTTGAACGCATTTTGTGTGCAATAACACCATGGTCACATTTGTCGAAAGCTTTTGGGAAATTTATGTAAATTATATCAGCGTTTTGTTTGTCTTCCATGACATTTTATGTCATAGTGGTCCAGCAACTGTGATAGGCAAGAGCGCCCTGTTCTGAAACCATGTTGTCCAGAGTTATGGAGATGCTGTGATTCCATGTATTTTGTGATCTTACTTCTTAGCACTCTTTCAAAGATTTTTATGGTGTTAGTGCTATCGATCTGTAATTTTTTGCCTCTACCTTATTTTCTCCTTTATGGAGTGGTGTGATCTTTGCTGTTTTTATTATATCAGGGATAACGCCAGTACCTAGAATTTGTCTCCAAAGGATGCGAAGTGCCTGCGATAGTGTTTTTTTCACAGTTCTTGATGAATATGGAGTTCCAAGAATCAGAGCCTGGTGCAGAGTGCAAAGGCATCCTGTCTATAGCTTCTTCAAAATCCAGCGGGGATAGGGTGACATCTAATATATGATTGAATTTTTGTATCGTAAGCCTGAAAAATTCATCAATACTGAATCATATTGATTCCTTAGTACAGCATTTCGCTCATTTCTTTGTTTTCATCAGTGAACGTTCCATGTCCCTTTCGCAGGGGCCCGATACTAGATGTATTTTTTATCTTGATTTTGCACAGGAGAAAAAAATCATACCCTCCAGTGTGCACCCACGACCTAGGTCCATGCATATAAGGTGCCTGGTTTTAGGTCAGTAACTCATTACTGGATGAAAGAGATTTTGTGCAATGTTTTTCTTAAGGTCGCATGTTATCTCGTCGTTTTAGTATTGCGTTTGTGTTCCTCGGGAGTGTAACTACGGCAATCTGGATCCTTCTCAATTTCAGCAGATATGCTAATGCAACGCTGCTTTTGCTTTTTGATGTCCTGCCTTAATAAAACTTGTAGGTTGCGTTCAGGCTAGGGCAGAAGATCCACGGGGTGCCATGAGACTAGGGGCAGAAGATCCACGGGGTGCCATGAGACTAGGGGCAGAAGATCCACGGGGTGCCATGAGACTAGGGGCAGAAGATCCACGGGGTGCCATGAGACTAGGGGCAGAAGATCCACGGGGTGCCATGAGACTAGGGGCAGAAGATCCACGGGGTGCCATGAGACTAGGGGCAGAAGATCCACGGGGTGCCATGAGACTAGGGGCAGAAGATCCACGGGGTGCCATGAGACTATAAACACAATATATGCTTCATTACCATACATGCCCACAATGAAAGATCTTTAGTGGAGGAAAGGAAGTGCTTTTTAAGTCAGACGTAGTTAGCTTACTTAAGGTTTAATTCTTATTTACACGTTTAGTTCTGGCGGAGTAGACTATCAAGGATCCATGTAGTTATTGCGCTGTTCACGGTCTACTTTGCACTTCCAACTATGTTCAAGTTACCTGACCAGTTACAGATATTTGCCCTCCTCCACCCTTCTGTAATTTGCTCTCCTGTCTAATATTATTGTTTGGCAGCTGTTGCTGGGAACACCTGTTTGGCAGCCGTTACTGGTAACAACTGTTTCTGGCAGCTGTTGCTGGTAACAGGTGTTGCTGGTAACGGCTGTTTAGTAACCCCCGGCTAATCTGTCAGCCAAGTAAAAGATTTGAGGTTACTACAGCACGAGTAACGGATGGAATCATCGGCAGTCAAACTGATTAATACCGGAAGGAGATTCTCCCCCTTTTCCCCTTTGTTTACGACCCTTTCTACTGATCATGTGCAGCTGAGCTACACAACAGAGTAGTAGTAATAATTTTTATTTAAACAGTTTGTAGTGATTAATAGATTGTTACAGATTGTCCATTTAATCCAGTCACTCATCCGCAGATTGAACCACTTAGACAGCATGCTAAATAATAATTTTTTTTTATTGAACAAAGTTTGAGCTTTTTTAAGACTTGTATTATGTAGTTGTACCAAAATTTTAGTAACTTTTTGGGTTGGGCCTTTAGGGGGGGTTAAATAGCTGATCCTATGAAGGCTAATGTCGTTCATTTTAAAAATTTGTTAGGGTTGAATATATAAAAGCTTGTCACTGAATAACCACAACCTTTCCGATGCTCGAATTTGTGCCGAAATAGTTATCACAAAACACTTGACTAATTACAGCTAATTCGACGTTTGGTTAATCCAGCTGTTTGGCCACCTTGGTGAGCGGCAGTTAAGTCTAGTTAGCTGCTACTAGATAGCTAGTAGCGGCTATCTAGTAGCTGTTACTAAATAGCTGCTTCAGAACACTGAAGGTTGCTACTAGCTATCTAGCTGCTACTAGATATCTAGTAGCAGCAGCTGTTTGGTCACTGTTAGAAGCAACTTGTTCTCCCTACTCCCTTGGTTATATTAGCTATTTAACCCCCCCCCCCCCACAGGTGTTACTGCAGGCAGAGCAACACGGGTCAAACCCGTTTTCTGTTGCCAATACGATTTGTTTTTTACACTGTTGCTCCCTAGGAAGGTGAACACGGAGGGAAATTGGTCCACGGAGGTAGACGTAAGTGAAGGGAAGATGTTTCAGGCCAGCAAGACGGAGAAGGCCAACGTGGAATACGGTTCATGACGTGCGGGGAATTGCAACGAAGAAGTTTGGCAAGTTGGGTTCTCCGAAGATGAAGATAGGAAAATTTTGTCTGCAGTGAAAGGAAATGGGGGGACTTACGTGTTGTGGTGAGAAGTAGCCTAGTAGTAGCAGAAGTGTTACAGATACGAGCTAAAGGTATGCCAATAGCGGCGACAGCAGGGGAAAGAGGGGGGGCAGAGGAAGAGCAGCAAGAGTAGAAGCAGCAACTATCGGAGTGCTGGTGAGTGGGCTGGTGGGTGGGTGGGTGGTGGTGGGTTGGCGACCTCGGGCCGACGCACGAGCGCCCAGCTCATCCCCCAGCCCCACCCCACTAGCCCACCAGACCCCCCTCCTACCCTTTCTCCCCAACCCCGAAGCCCAAGAGACCCTTCATCCCCCCCCCCCGGCCCACGCTAGTGCTTGCCACCCCACATTTATAGCACATGCTAGTAATAACTGCCTGTAATATCGTGATGTCTCGCTAGTAGAATAAGAATACTCGTAATACTCGAGACGTGTTGCCTTTGTGTTGAGGAAGGCCGCGATGGAATACGTGATGGTGCTACTGACCAGAGGAGAAAGGGGAGATTAAGTGGATATAATTATGGAAACTGGTAGCCAAGCTCTTATGACTGGCGGTAAATGCCAGTCTTGTTAATTTCTTCAAATGGTGCTTTAAGTCTTAGAACCGACTCACAACTTCTGCGATTTCTTAATTAGTCACTTGTGATATTTGACGCGCTTATCCTATATTTTCCTATGGCAAATACTTGAAAGTTAATTTGCACTTCCTGAATGTGTCATCAGAGCTGAACGAATCTTTACTAGCAAATGTACGAAATATTGAGAGAAGGAACGTAGGAGTCTTCAAAGTGGAACTACAGATACCTGCAGGCTGTCCAAGATCAGCTGGGTTGTATCTACGTGGGCCATGAACCACATGCAGCAATAGTTTGGGTGATCAGATGCGAGCAGAACACATCTTGATACAGGCTATAAAGAAAACACAGTTAAGGTCTCCAGTTATATCCTAATGGGACACTCCCGGGGTAATAATGATATCGTATCAGCCAGACTTTAATGTACATAAGGCTTTAAAGTCGAAAACTCTCTTAAAAAAAAAAAGTCAGAACTGGTCACCACCTAGGAGTCTTTGTGGCATATAGAGCAGCGAGACCCATTAGTAAAAGAGCCCCCGGAAATAATTGCGACAGCGCACGAAATGTGACGTAGTGTAGCCGGGGTTGGAGGAATGGTCCGAGTCGTAGCCAGCCAGATAGAACACTGAAGGTTGCAACAGTCTGTCACGCTGGCGAGTGGCGGGGACACGCATGCCAGACCTTGTGGGGGGTGTCCATAGTCATTCTTATGCACTCTGATCGGTCGTTCATGTCTTCCCATCTGATGCACAACAGGAGGACAGTCGGAGGAGTAGATGAATGGTACAACCTATCACTGGACTGTTTTTGCTTATACTTTCGTGGTGTTGGTAGGTCTGGTGCTTCCGTAATCATCCAGTGTCTATACAGTACTTGCTTCCGTACTCGCGCGGTGTTGATACTTCCGTATTTTCCTGGAGTTGGTACTTCCGTACATGTTTGTGCACGGGTAGTATGTCCGTTCGTCTTACGTGCAGTTTGCATGCATGTTTGTGTACGTATAGTATCTCTGTATGTGTGTGTGTACATGCATAATATAAACACAGAATTAACACGAATAAATACGTTTTCTAAGTTAAAACTATTGCCTGTGAAATTTTGTCCATGTAGTCACGAGTCTTTGCCTTCTCGGGCTTCGCTCATCGATCTTTGCGAGTTTAGTCAGTCCAGGGGACCGTGTTTAGGTGTGTGGGTGGAGGGAGAGCGAGTGAGTCGCCACGAGCCTAATTGCCCTCCCGCTCTCACCTGTGCACCTGAGGGCTCCGTGCAGGTGTGCCAAGGGTAAGTTGCGTCAGGTGTCTAGGGCGTTATGCTGGTAGGTAACTCAGGTGGGTTGTGATAAATGGAGGCAGGTGGGGGTGTGTTAGTGAGGAGACGTGGATACGTTGATGTAGATTATACAGGCGTGAGGTTCTTTGGAGAAATGTGTATACGTGCTAATACATAATCTTGTATATACATATATGTATGGATGCATAAAGGAACTTTTTCATATCAGTAATTTACAAAGTAACTCACAAGAGGTGGCGATTGAAGTACAATATATAGATACAGTAACCTATAAAAATTGATCTGAAAATATATATTGTATACAACTCAAAATATTGGATTCAAACTAACAAAGATTTGATGTAGAAAAATGAAACTCTTCCTAGAAAAGGTTTTAACTCTGCTACAGGAGCAAACGATTTTTGACTCATGTTAACGGACCGAGAGCTTTTCCCTTCCCATAACTCATGGTAAGCTTTACCTTGCCAGTTTCCCTGGAACGTGACCACCAATCGGTTGACAACCAGGTACCCAGTTACTGCTGGGTGAACAGGGGCAAATAATTAAGGAATTGGCGCTCAGGCAATCTTCCCTGGCCAGGACTCAAACCCAGACAAGGGTCACCCTTAACCATTCTCAATCGTGTATCAATCCTTGAGACGTTAATGAACTTGCTTCTAGGATTTACTTAACTTATCTGCAACCATATTTTCCAACCTCTGTTTTTCCATTAGCATTTATCCTCTAAATATATATACGGTACTTGGATAATTTTAATCCGTTGTGTAGTTGTATTCAAAGTTCATATTACGAGTACTCTATGTACATCTTTAATAGTCTTAGTCACCACTCGTGACACCTGCGTTATACTGTACACAAAACTTTCTTATCGCCAGTCATAAAGTTTCTCATGTGATCACTACTGAGACAGTGTGATCACTATTGTGTTGGATAATGTCTATAATATTTTAGCATTTATTTGTTGTGTATCTAGATATATATATATATATGAACCCTAGTAGACCTACCCTATATTTTATTACATATATATTTTGTGCTAATATGAAGCCCATGTTAAATGTATAATTAGATTTTCTTTTAATGTATTTTAATATAGTAGTCTGAATTTTTTACCCACCTCTATCTTAATGTCAGTCAAATACGTAAGGCAGTGCACGACAAACATAAGTGACCTCAATACAACTCATTCCTGTATTATCATTTGTTTATGGCGACAAAATACAACTTAGTCTCTTGTTTACATAGTAGTTTTTTGTGACACTGTGCATCATAGTACAAAGATTGCCGTTCTAAGCAATTAGATAATAGAACTTTGTACTATTCACTTTATATAGAGTCGGAAAAATGAAGCTAAAAAAACAAATTTAAATATTCCTAGGCCTAATATAAGACATGTATTATTATATATGTATTATATATTAAGTTCTATGTATACTTAGGCGTAGGTTAGGTTAGTGGGTTTAGATTCTGTTGGCGGTTATTTGTATTTTCAGCAACCTGTCCCCACACTAGGCTGTTTAAAGCAGTGGCCGTCTTTCCCAGATGCATTCATCAATTTTAACATACTGTGTATTAATAATTTGTTTGTTTTCGTATATAGATTAACATTTTTATACATAAAAATTATATGTATAGTTAGGCGTAGGTTAGGTTAAGTGTTTAGGTGCTGTTGGACATTATTTGTATTTGAAGTACGTGGGTGAATCATTTATAGAATTGTGGTTCGAACAGAGGACGTGAGCGAAACACTTGTTCCGGAAGTGTTCGGACGTCATCAGTTGAGTCGTGTGTAAACCACTTTTCATTCATGAACGGGGTTTGGCGGCTGGATTAACGAGCTTTGATCTTTGTATGTGAAGACGGGCTGATTTTACAACCCGTCCTTATTAACAGGCCAAAAGAGATTCCATACACCCGCCAAACCCCCTGTTTTTGAATGAAAACCGCTCTACACACAACTCAATTGATGGCGTCCGAACAGTTCCGGAACAAGTGCTTCGCTCACGTCCTCTGTTCGAACCACAACGCTGTAAATGTTTCACCCACGTACTACAAATACAAATAATTGACAAATAGAGACCTAAACACGTGTTTGGGGTTGACAGCTGGATAGAATGGATATGGTCCGAGAACGGGTTGGCAAGTCATGTGTAAACCCTTTCATTCTTACAGTGGATTTGGCGGCTGGATTAACTAAACATTTGACTTTTATTGATGCGGGTGGGCTGTTTTTATATTTTTCGGGTCCTTTTAAAATTCTGCATTATTTTGAGGCTTCACCCGGCTCTATAGGTCAACTATATGAGCTTTAATACATAGTAATATTAATATACAAACGAGAACAAACTTGTTTTAATGCACAATATGTAAACATTTAAGAATAGGAGGGGGGGGGGGGATGACCGCGGCTTTAACGAGCCTGACCTGAAGTCAAGTTTGAACACTGGTAATGGTGTTGTCAACTCATGTAAACACCCCACACTGCATCCCTGCAACCCGCCCTCAAGCAATGTTCGTCCAAGCTGCCGCCGAACCAGTTGACGCATCCGGAAATTTTTAACACGGCCGTGTATTCAATATCGATATTTTCTTATATATATAAATGCAATATTGTATTAAAATTGTATACAAAGTTAACGTAGGTTAGGTTAAATCATCTCAAGATAACCAAACTTAACCTAACCTACGTTAACTTTGTATACAATTTTAATACAATATTGCATTTATATATATAAGAAAATATCGATATTGAATACACGGCCGTGTTAAAAATTTCCGGATGCGTCAACTGGTTCGGCGGCAGCTTGGACGAACATTGCTTGAGGGCGGGTTGCAGGGTTGCAGTGTGGGGTGTTTACATGAGTTGACAACACCATTACCAGTGTTCAAACTTTCTTTTGCTTGCGGAGCACGTGTCGTATTAGTGTTTTGCACATCTGGGAACCGCCGTATTGGGCTGGGTGGGTTTAGCATGATGAGAGTAGGAGTGAGAGATAAGCCTTGTGTAACCAGCTTAGCAGAACTGAGTATTAGACAAAGTTTCAAGGAAGTAGATTGTTACGTGTCAATGTTGATGATTTATACATCTTAACTGCCATCCATCTGTTTAAGCTATTAAGTCGAGCCGTCTAGCAGTGACAGATGGCGCTGGGCCAGCAAGGCGCGCGCTCTTATGTTCAAGAAAGTGGGCGGAACAAAGGAAATTGGTATGAATGCCGGTGATGATTAATATATATACTAAAACGTCATTTGCGTCAAGGAATGCGTTGTTGTTTGAAGTGAGAAGACGCACATACGTCGTTGTTCCAGACTTACCTTGTGAAGGTCGATTGTAAGAGGCGGTAGTAATAATTAATGCGTGGCAAGGCCGTCGTCGGATAGATGACTAGTACCAGCACCCTCATTTAGAGGTGAATGTAACGTGACGCTAAGCTTGACGAATTTGTTAACTAAAAATAAATCAACATGTAATTTACTATTTGTGTCTGGAGAATCGAGCTGTTAGCTCTCTGACCCCGCCTTTCTAATCAATGCATTTTTCCTCTTATTATATCTACTACCTATATAACATACGCGCGCGCACATTCCCAGGAAGCAGAACGTAGCAGCTCTTTAACTCCCAGGTACATATTTACTGCTAGGTGAACAGGGGCATCAGGGTGAAAGAAACTGCCTATTTGTTTCCGCCTCCACCGGGAATCGAACCCGGGCCATTAGGACCACAACTCCAGAGCGCTGTCCACTAGCCGTGAGGGCCCCCGTATGTTCTGCAGTTTGTATATTTTAACGTATAGTTGTATATAGTGGTAAAGCGTAGGTATATTCCGTATTATTGATGAGTATATTCGCGGGTAGTTTACTTGTATTAGCACTAGACAAAAAGATAGTGAAGCATAATGGCATATTAATCAGGAATAAGAGGAAACATGTTAAGAAACTCAGTTAATCCTGTAGTGGGGTAGCCAGGGTAACGGACAATGGGAGGGGGAGGGAATATGATCAAGGTTACTCCCAAGTTACACAAGGCTCATAGGCGAGCACGCGCTCGCTCACGCACTCACTGGCTGGCTGGTTTGCTCCTTCACTCACTCTGGCTCACTTACTGACTCCCTCACTCTGGCTCACTCACTCGCGCGGGTTGGACGTAATGGAAGGTAATGAAAGCCATATGTCTTATCAGAAAATTTAACAGTGGTTGGGGGATTGAATCTGTGGACTCGGCAGAAACACACACAACCTACTGGTACAGTGGACAGTGTGTTTGTATCATACATTACTGTGACTTAATTGTGTGTCTTAATACTCGTATAGTTATGCTGCAGGGGCTGAGCTTTGGCTCTTTGGTTCTGCCTCTCGACTGTCAGTCAACTGGTGTACAGATTCCTGAGCCTACTGGGTTCAGCCTATGTGATGTAAACCTGACTAGTACATATCTAGATACAGATATACTAGCCTAATATCTTTCGGAACCTAGGAAACGAGAGTCTGTTTTTGAATGTTAATGCAATAGGCATAGTAAACATATTGCATGCTTAGGACAGATTCAGTATAACCCAACTAAAGTTATGGGATGTTTTCAAGCTCTGCATATTTCTTTAGAATCTGACTAAACCTAATCAAAAGTGATAGATAGCCCTTGGCTTCCCATTGCTTTATTACTTCTTCAAAGACGCGATAAATCATCACAAACTACCACCCACCTACCTTTGACTGGTTAATTAATAGCGTAAGCCATCGCCTCCTTACCGCAATTTCTAAACGGTCTACTGCTCATTTCTGAGGGTAGTACTGTTGACATAATTCAGTGGCATTAATCAAGTGTCGTGTGTCGATATCATTATGATCGATAATGTTATATATTTAATGTTTTGACCGCCTAGTGTTGGACGGAAAGGGCTTCAGTTATGGGATGGATGTCCTGGATATATATAGGATAGAGAAATAGTGACCAATCTAGGCGCTGGGTTTAGAAGGGGGTCGAGACTAGTGTTGGATTAAGGAGTGTGAATGACCAGTAGCGACGCTGGGCTTGGAGAGATCGTCCAGTGACTGGGAGTATCTTGGTTATCTTGAGATGATTTCGGGACTTTGTGTCCCCGCGGCCCGGTCCTCGATCAGGCCTCCACCCCCAGGAAGCAGCCCGTGACAGCTGACTAACTCCCAGGTACCTATTTATTGCTAGGTAACAGGGGCATCAGGGTGTAAGTAACTGCCCATTGTTTCTCGCCGGCGCCTGGGATCGACACAAGGACCACAAGAAAACGTGTTCAGTGTTCTGTCCACTCAGCCACCGGCTCCACAAGGTTGTACTGACCAAGGATGGCGGAGCAGCGAGTATATAGACCAACAGTTCGTTCGAAAATAATAGTACCTGTAGCAATTATGGATGGAAGTACCTGATATACATGTTGCAGCCTAAATGAATATTTAGGTATGAATGTCCAAGATTTGTAGTTTTGTACTATTTTGTAGAGGGCCTAAAAAAAGAAGGCAACAACCACATCTAACTTCCTAGGTTTAGTACATGTGTGTACTAAATGAGGCTTAAGACTACCTATTTAGGCTTAGGATTGTCTATTAAAAGCTAGGACAGGTGTGGTTTATGGTTACATTGTCACATGCCATCGGTAGTAGCTAATGGGCTATCATTTTTAGAGGGCGAGTGGTGGAAAGGGTTACAGAGGCACATAATCGGTTCAGGAACTGAACTCCATAGTTCATTTAGCTAAGCAAGTGACAATCTGTTGAAGCTAGTTGGTGTTAATGTTATACATGTACATATATATACAATCATTTACACAAATACGTATACACACATACTGTATAATCTTTTTATATCACAAGTGATTCAACAAGAGGCTCACAAGTCACTATAGAAGGCACTCTATATCTATGGTGAGTCACACAGTTACTAGTCTTGCTGCACACCCACCCAACTGGGCG
>NC_059608.1:1217074-1252074 GCF_020424385.1 Procambarus clarkii | reverse complement strand
AGTGTGTCGTAAGGTGTGTAAACAGTGTTGTGAAAGATTTATGCTACATTCACACATCGGCCTGCCTCGTTATAGGGGGGCCATGAGCCAGCGATAACACAAGACCGCTATTAACTAAATTATCTTTTTAACATTCGTGAAGAAATACGCAATATATTCCGGTAAGTTTGTAAATTTGGTGAAGACTATTTTTTCATTAATACAGTATATAATTAACCTCTTTCGAAGATGGTCAGTGGCTAGCGAAGAGTAGCTAACACCCCCATTGAAAGAGAGTACGTTGATGACAGGTCGTGACTAAGCAACAGGTAGTCGCTAAGGATAAACAAACAATAATAATAAAAATAGGAAGTGTATTCGTCCCCTCCCGGGCGAGTACAGACGGGTTCACCGTAGCCCGTGCTGCTTGGAAAATTTTGTTCAGAGTAGCTGAATCTAAAACGGCAACAACAACTTCGTCGCCACCATTTCCGACTCTGCCGCCGAACCTAAAGGTTGCTAGTCATTGTGCCTTGTACATCTGTCACGTCACTCTATGCAAATTGGAACACTTCCGCCATTTTTACGATAATTCCCGGGTGCCGTGATCGTGTTTCCGGGATGGTGGTATTCACTGTGGTGTGTCAGGGGTGAGGGAGGTCTTCTCAACATGCACCGGTTGTAAGCCTAATTACGCGTACTTATTTGTAATAATTATGCATTCATTGACAACCCGAAACCTGCCCGAAACGCTTTGCGTAATAGTGGCTTTAGGCATTGTATGTACTAGCGCTCTCTATAAATCCATCAACTTTTGTATCTCACCCTGTATGTATGTACTTTACCTGAATAAATATTTGTATTTGTATTTTGACAGTTTATCTAACGTGCTCTTAAATGTTGGGCAATAATAACAATGATTGTGGTCGGTGACCTAAATTGTACAGTTTGCTCTTGATGAACACTAGTCTGCTGTTCTTGGCTTAGTCAAATGTTCACGATTATAGTTAATCAACTATGGTATAAATTGGGATTTTCAGATTATCCCTGAAGGCAAGAAAGCATTTTTAAATCGTGTTCTCGTAGACTAGTCTAAGGTAGCAGTCTCCCATTGGTTACTGTGGCAGCAAAATAATGTATTCAGCCGTTGTAGAAAATTAAAAGATAAATCCAAGAATAGAACTGAAAATCTTCCATTTCCTTTCCCACAAATAACAACTTAAGAGTTGCATATGTTTACGACATGTTGCCCCAACAATTAATCGGGATTCTTCCGTTTGAGGTTGGCAGTGTTGCGGTATATTCCGCTTCTGTATAAAATATATATTCTGAAGCGGATGGTTCTTAAGCTTAGAGTTCATTTTAAAGTAAGCTTTTACTTTAGACTTGAATTGTGTTCAAGATGAGAGCATACTGTACTTGAAGCCGAGTATTGTGGCCATATCAACCCTCGAAAGCTTCATAGGCTTTAGTTGTCAAATACCAATCCAGGAGCTGAATGCTGCTTCGTTTGTTGAGTATGCAGCCTATCCTCCTGTTTAGATTGTACTTTTAGTAACTGTGTGCACTATGGTATATACATATTGACATTAGAAAGACACTAGACAATTAGAAAGTAGAATTTGGTACTAGTATTGAATTTAGGCAAACCGAAAAAGGTTTTGTATCTGTTACTGATTAATTTTTTTTATTTGGCGGCTAGTTTATTGTGCACCCCCATACTCATCTTGTGAGCGGTAGCGCAAAAAGCATTACAGAGGGCACAAAAGGTCTTTTGTCATACCTCATCTTAGATTATTACATAAACAATTTCATCTATCCTTCCCACCTTATAGTTACAATGTCAGCTACTTACAGAGAAAGTGCTATTTCAAACCTATACAACCATCATGGGGCCTAATACACGCTGAGGCCTACTATAGTACATATATGACCTATATTAGGCCTAGGAATATTTAAGTTCGGGTGTTTAGCTTTTATTTTTTCCTGAATAAAGTGAATAGTACCAACTGCTACTGTAATTGTCCAGTACGTTAATATATGGAGGATGGTGTATATAGTTACAAAAAGTACCATCTAAGCAGGAGGATAGGTCGGAGAGTGTGGGCTAGGCTGGAGGATAGGTCGGTGTGGAGGATAGGTCGGTATGTGTGGAGGATAAGTCGGAGTGTGGAGGATAGGTCGGAGTGTGTGGCGGCTAGGCTGGAGGATAGGTCAGTGTGTGATGGCTAAGCTGGAGGATAGGTCGGAGTGTGGGGGGGGGGGGCTAGGCTGGAGGATAGGTCAGTGTGGGGGGGGCTATGCTGGAGGATAGGTCGGAGTGTGGGGGGCTAGGCTGGAGGATAGGTCGGTATGTGTGGAGGCTAGGCTGGAGGATAGGTCGGAGTGTGGAGGCTAGGCTGGAGGATAGGTCGGAATGTGGTGGAGAGGTCAGTATGTGGGGGCTAGGCTGCTCTCCGAGCATGGCGCGTGGGGGTTACGTAACAAAAGTCTCTCGCCGATGTATTTCTAGTATAATTGGCCTCGTGGTAACGAGTGATGCAACCATGGAAATTGTTGTGGCTTTTCCTGCCCGTTATTTACGTATTCCCTGACCACCAGCTGTTAGCATCATCGAAATTTGGTGGTTTGCCGGGTGCGAGTGCGTGACGCACCAAGATTTATTGACCATTGAATGCTAACGTGTGTGTAAGTTATATATGTTCGGGTAATATATGCAGTGATTAAATAACCTACATAAAATATATAAATATATCAGATAAATTGTATCGTATAAAATGTGATACGAAGGCTTTCCACATCTGGTCGATTGTATTGGCTCGGCTATAAGTATATTCAGGTAAATCTCGGGTAATATTAATATAAATAATCAATGATCTGAATTTCTGTACGTCAATGTACTAAATGAAAGCCGTGCATGTGATGGTTTTTATCTGAAGTATGTTTAGAGTACATTCCTCATTCTGTTGAATGAGAAGTGAATCATTCCATTGAAGTCCAACGGTGTTAGGCTTCAATGGAAAATTCCAATTAGAAAACATGTTTGCTGGTTGCGGCGTGGCTCGCGTGGCAGGAGACAATTCCTCCGTGTATGTCCACATGTCTTTACGTATTTATATATATATACATAATATAAGTGAGCGTATTTAGAGCCCACAGGGAACAATGGCTCCTAGTCGTGCAGGTACGACCAGCGAGTGTGTGTCGTGCCACGCTGACGGGCGTGCGTGTGTTTTGAACCCCTAGATATGTTGGCGGGGGTATAGAGTTCATCTCCTGGGTCCCGCCTTTCATCCTTCAATCGATTTGTAAAACGGCTTCCATAGCATTTTAGGCTCCTGTAATACACCTGAAGTTGGTGAAGGCTAACGGAGACTTCCTCCGCTAGTTCTTTCACCTAATAATGTGTCTCGTTTATTCACTGTGACGTTGAATATTATGCACAGTGAAATCACAAGTAAGAGATGAATTTATGAATAGAAAGTGAACTCATGTGATGGAACACATTCACCCCCCCCCCCTCACGGTCCAATCTTATAGTGCCTGCAGTGCCTCTTTACGTGCCACAACGGACAGAAAATGGTATACTAAAACACCCAAATCGAGCGTCCCCACTCACGGAAAACGTGAATGTGAACCACTGTGATTTGTAGTACATCATGTGTTGTCTGGTAGCGATTTTGTAAATCAAAATGCAATGTATTATTCGCGAGGACAGATTGGTGTGTGTGTGTGTGTGTGTGTGTGTGCGCGGGCGTGTGTGCGTGCGTGTGCGCGTGCGTGTGCGTGCGTGTGCGTGCGTGCGTGCTGGAGAAGTTGACGGGCGTGGATTCGACTGTCCACTGTACGGCCTCCGATATTTATTCCCAGTTTATCCTGTCTGGTTCAGACAAAATATTAATTCTGAATCTAGAAAACAACATTTATTCTGGTCATAGCGACTGACAATGCTGGAGACAAAGATTCCCTCCCGCCTCATAGCCCTAGTGGATTGTCTCACGTACGTGTGTGTGTGTCTTTATTCCATTAGTGATGTTCGTTGTTTTGGCTCATGCATACCTTGTATCGTATCGTATCTGCCCGAAACGCTGCGCGTACTAGTGACTTTACAAGAATGTTATTACTATGCTATGTATCCTCACAATCCCAATTTACCTTCTTGTATATAAATAAATAAATGTTTCCGCGCCAAACACCACCACCACCACGGGCTGGTAATTCAAAATTTTATAAAGTTTTTATTCCGCGATTTGAAATTTTCGTGTCTGTTAGCCCGTTAAAATTGTATTTATCATTATATTGTTTACTATTATCAGTAATATTTGCAAATTCGTGTATATATTTTTTTTTAATTCTAATATTCTTCCCTTTACAGGCATTTGCCGTTAACAAGGAAAATAAATAAACAGTATAGTGAAAGTGTAAGTTAATACGTAAATTAAATATTTAATATACCCAGAGAAAAGGGGAGTTTTGAACGCTTAAAATAGAAAGCGAGTCGTGTAGGCAGACCACGAGAGAGAAAGTTGACTTGGTGTGGCTGAGAGAGAGAGGTGTGGAGGGAGACGTTGGTGGACATAACCTTATCATCCACTGCTGCAAAGGAGCAAAGACCCACTGGGAGCTGCCTATCCATCCATTCATCAACCCGCTGGCTAGGTAAGTGAATTACTGTTTGTTTTACATTCCCACAGCTACAGATTCCCACTTCCCACAGATGTTCCCACAGCTACTGTGGGAACAAAAGTCCCAAAGTAGCACGGGCTATGGTGAGCCCGTAGTGGACTTACCCGGGCACAGGAGCGGTGCCTGCTGGCGAGTTGGAATTACTAATTGTTGTTGTTTCAGATTTAGCTACTCAGAACGAAGTGTCCATGTAGCACAGGCTATGGTGAGCCCGTAAGGTACACCGCCGTACTGCTGCTGTTGGGGTATTTTTTGTACTCTTGCTTGGAAAGGGTGTGGGGGGGGGGGGTGTTAGGAGGGGGAGGGTGAGGCTCGCTATGTTGTTGGTTTAATAGAACAAATAACTGCCGAAGCATTCAAAGTCCGTTTGAAACTTTTATTTATTAGTTTTTTTGGCGTTAAGTCAGAAAAGGACCAACTTAAGAGAATGCAGACGACACTACAGAAGAAGGAATAAAAAGTGATATGCTTAAAGCGTGCATGATTATTCCTATAAAGAAAGAATAATTTAAACGGAGATTAAAGAAATAGAACAAGGAATGAAGCAGGTCGTATCAGATTGAAGAAGTGCAATATTAGAACAAAAGAATAATAAAATATTTCGTCATCTATACGAAATCGAAATAAAAAAAAATCCCTGCCAGTTTTGGACCAATACTTACAAGTGAAGGCTCATACACAAGACGATAATGAAATTAGTGAAATCCTAAAAAATCAGTACGAGGATATATTTTACACCCCGCCTTCCCCAATAAACAGCATGCAAGTGGAAGATCCGGATATCTTCTTTATGAATGATATCCAAACCCAACCAGTATATCGAATATCAACACGAACTCTGCAGATTTTGACAAATTGACAAGACGCTCATGCAATCAACCCCGGGGCCCAGACTCTTGGAGCTGAATGTTTTATAAACAAATACAAAGTGCCAGTAGCACAAGGAACTCAGTGTAGTGTGGAGAAAAAGCTTTGGCACATTTGAAATTGAAATAAGTTTATTGAGGTAAAATACACACAAAGGGATGAGGTAGCTCAAGCTATTCTCACCCCATTCAGTACAACGTGTTAATATATACATAGACACACATCACAAATAAACATATTACCAAACATTCTGAGAGGTAAACATACATTTCCTCCTTCACAAGTAGTATGGTATCAGACGTACCTTTGGCACATGGGAGATCCCAGAAGCGCTTAATTAAATTGGCAGATATTGGTCCCCTACACAAGGGAAGGGGTAAATCATTGGGAAAAATTTATAGACCAGTTGCACAATCGTCCCACATCAAAGTTTGAAGGTGATCACGAGTTAGATCTAAAGTTTTATGGAGAATAATCTTCAGAACTCGGGCCAGCGTGGATTTAGAGCGGGAAGATCATGCCTTGTACAGTTACTTGACCGCTGTGACAAAATCACTGATGCATTAGAAGAACAGAATACAGAAGTGGTAAACACAGACTTCGCAAAGACATTTGATAAATGTGACCCACAGAGATGATAGCCCATAAAATGAGGCCTATAGTAATAACAGGTAAAATAGGACGACGTATATTAAATTTTGTGAAACTGAGAGCAAAGAGTAACAGTCAATCAAATAAAATAGTCAAGGCGCAGAGCTCTGTACCTCTGGGCACAGTCCTTTCACCGCTGCTTTTTCCAATTCTCATATCAGATATAGACACAAAAACGTCAGTTTCGTGTCGTGTTTTGCAGACTGAGACAAAAAATCAGCTAAAAAATTACTTCTGTAGAAGACAGACAGACTACAAGCTGATTATTTATAAAGATTTCGATTGGAGA
The DNA here is from genome assembly GCF_020424385.1 of Procambarus clarkii. Taxonomy (NCBI): domain Eukaryota; kingdom Metazoa; phylum Arthropoda; class Malacostraca; order Decapoda; family Cambaridae; genus Procambarus; species Procambarus clarkii. Next base: position 1,245,602 of record NC_059608.1, on the reverse strand, counting down.
GCAGAAAATATCATAATATTTAGCAGTGATAAATTCCAGAGACCGGATTCATCAAACAGTTACGCAAGTACTTACGAACCTGTATGACTTTTCTCTGTCTTTAGCGGCTTTATGCATATATATTAAACAGTTAAGCAGTTTATATATACTGTATTAAACAATATTAAATCAGCTCCGAAGTACTAAGTTATAAACAAAGGTACTTGTTTATAAAAAATATTATTTGATTGGGAAGTTTCAATGCTCGTAAACTGTTCAGTAAATGAAACTAAAGCCGACAAATATTGAGAGAAAATGTACAGGTTTCTAAGACGAATCGTAAATGCTTGCAGAATCCTGACTCTGGTACTTGGGTATGGTAAAACTGAAGACTTTAAACTAAACACATGATACAAGACACGATCAAATTTGCCCTTAGTAGGAAAGCAACACGTGAAGATTATGGGAGTAATGAGGTCTAACGACCAAGCGCTTAGCATAACCAAGGAAATATAGCGTCAGCCAGGAAATTGATAGGATGGATTACGAGAGCCTTCAAATCCAGGGATCCCATCACAATGGTTGTACTATTCAAATCACTGGTGCTGTCCCGCGTAGAGTACTGTTCGATACTCGCTTTCCTCTTTAGATTAGGAGAGATTACTGAAATTAGTGGGAATACAGAGAACATACACAACACACACGATAAACCATCATGCATAAATATATACGTGAAAAATTACTAGAGGGCTAGATCCCAAATTTGCACCGTAAAATAATAATAATATTGGAGTGAACGATATGGAAGGAAATGCAGAATAGAACCAGTGAAGAGTAAAGGCGTCATAGGCAAAATCAGAGAACACTGAATGAACATCAGAGGTCCACCCAGCAAGCATTAGAAATATTGTCGGAACAAGAGTGGAATTCATGAAAAAAAATAGTTTCTTGCAAGAAGTGCCGGACCAACCGGTCTCAGGTGGACATGTGGGCCTGCAGCTGCTCCAAGCAAGTGTTGGACCAAGCTGTCAGCCTGGCCCCAGACCTGGCTTGGGGAGTAGAACTTCTCCCAGAGCCCCTCCAGGTTACAATCCAGGTACAGCCCAACCAACCAGCCCAAACCCACTCATGCTTTCACCTACCCTCGCCCACCTCCACCAGCCCTCCACTGACTTCCCACCACCAAACCACACCGACCAACCCCACCACATTTCAACATTGTACATCAATCTACATACGCTCGTCCACCCTCTTCGACCCCACAAGCTCATACACAACCTTTCACTAAGATGTAAACACACACACCCACCGACTCACGCCGCCTCGGAGCCTTCCCTCATGCTCATTCTCTCAACCCTCTGTTCCAGCAGTCCGCTTAGCTCATGTTACCACTGCCTTGCCAACCACTTGAGTTGGCTGTCTGCCCACTCTGTCCCCCCTACCCCACACGCACTCTGTCCCCCCTACCCCACACGCACTCTGTCCCCCCCCCCCACACGCACTCTGTCCCCCCCCCACACGCACTCTGTCCCCCCCCCACACGCACTCTGTCCCCCCCCCACACGCACTCTGTCCCCCCCCACACGCACTCTGTCCCCCCCCACACGCACTCTGCCCCCCCCCACGCACTCTGTCCCCCCCACGCACTCTGTCCCCCCCACACGCACTCTGTCCCCCCCACACTACTACACTCGCCCCCCCACCTCCCCCACTCACCCACCTACCCCCACTCACCCACCTACCCCCACTCACCCACCTACCCCCACTCACCCACCTACCCCCACTCACCCACCTACCCCCACTCACCCACCTACCCCCACTCACCCACCTACCCCCACTCACCCACCTACCCCCACTCACCCACCTACCCCCACTCACCCACCTACCCCCACTCACCCACCACCCCCACTCACCCACCACCCCCACTCACCCACACTACTTCACTCAGCCAGGCTGCGCTGCCTGCAAAACACTCCTCATACGCGCCCACTGTCCCACCTATTACAGGTGTGGGTGGCATTTCACACCTTTCTGACCTTGGCACACATTGTTTACATCCACAAAGAAACACCTTGGCTAGGCAACAGGTGAGTGGCAATTTATGCACTGGCTGCCTTTGTACTGTAACGGAAATATATACATATGCACTCGCATACATATTGACACATGCAAACAAGCCTGAATGGTCCCCAGGACTATATACAACTGAAAACTCACACCCCAGAAGTGACTCGAACCCATACTCCCAGGAGCAACGCAACTGGTATGTACAGGGACGCCTTAATATTGACACATGTATAGTGATGCAAACACATGTGCACACATGCACACCTGCCATATACGCACATGTACATTTACCAAATATAGCGGAACAAGGTCTATGTGTTTGGAGAAAAAGGCGGATCACAACACAAACTACCCGATCTTTTTCATATACCAATTTTTCCGTCACCTATAACAACAACAACAACCCGTCGTCTCGACTAATATAGTGCGCTACACACACATTTTCAATCTTGCAGTGGACTCTGTAGGTTAGGTCGGCCGACCGGCTCCCGGTCGGCCGAGCGGACAGTACACTGGACTTGTGATCCTATGGTCCTGGGTTCGATCCCAGGCGCCGGCGAGAAACAATGGGCATATTCATTTCAGTACTTTTATTCATAATTAGTAGTACACTTGTAATTGGGAGAGTTTCCATACAGTACATTAATGACATGCCAAAACAGAATATACTAAGTACTGTTGACATTGTCATTATAATAAATTTGACTTGGGGGGGGGGGCCAATTTAATATTGGTTTTAAGTTATGTTAAGGCCTCTGTCTCGTGTGTTAGAAGACATTGTACACATAAGTAGAAGTCACATTGTACATAGGACAGTTCGCCTACCGATTTTAAAATGTTACCGATCCTAGCCTAATCGAGCAAAACCCAAGAGTAATGCGAGTTAATGCATCGTAATCTAATGCTATATACGGTTTGACAGTCAGAAAATGAGCTTTTGTGGAACCGTCTTGAGTACGATTTGGTCATGTCCTTGGGTAGTGGGAGAGCTGGGTTAGACTTACCTGCTTGATGGGGTTCTGGGAGTTCTTCTACTCCCCAAGCCCAGCCCGTGGCCAGGCTTGGGAGTCAGGCTTTGACTCCCTGGACCTCGCTCCCCTGTGTGAGAGTAATGCACGTCTCGAGGCCTAGGGTGAAGTGCCAGACCTCTCCGAAGTGACCAGTTAGATGGAGTGTGAGACCAGTTTCCGGGTTAGCCTGCAGGAATTCCCCAGAACCTAGCAGGTCCCCCGCGTTGCGGAGTCAGCCAGCTTCATCGCGTGTCACAGCGGTTCCCTGCGTGACGCCCAGCCGGCCGGCCGGATCACATCCACCTTTTTATATTTTTGGGGTGGTAGATGGGGGGGGGGATAAAGAAGATGGAGAGGTGTGGGCGAAGATAAAAGTTTAGAAATGTGGAATATAGAGCGAGTTATCCCACCAGACGCCTAGTTGAATTCTCCACCTAACTAACACGGTCTGCGTGGATTTGGTAGCTAAGCCAAGCTTGCTTTCCTTTGTCAGGGAGCTGGGAATGTGTGTCTCGTGTCACATGTGCCCAGCTTAGTTACACGGTGTCAGGCTTGCCAGCTTAGTTACACGGTGTCAGGCTTGCCAGCTTAGTTACACGGTGTCAGGCTTGCCAGCTTAGTTACACGGTGTCAGGCTTGCCAGCTTAGTTACACGGTGTCAGGCTTGCCAGCTTAGTTACACGGTGTCAGGCTTGCCAGCTTAGTTACACGGTGTCAGGCTTGCCAGCTTAGTTACACGGTGTCAGGCTTGCCAGCTTAGTTACACGGTGTCAGGCTTGCCAGCTTAGTTACACGGTGTCAGGCTTGCCAGCTTAGTTACACGGTGTCAGGCTTGCCAGCTTAGTTACACGGTGTCAGGCTTGCCAGCTTAGTTACACGGTGTCAGGCTTGCCAGCTTAGTTACACGGTGTCAGGCTTGCCAGCTTAGTTACACGGTGTCAGGCTTGCCAGCTTAGTTACACGGTGTCAGGCTTGCCAGCTTAGTTACACGGTGTCAGGCTTGCCAGCTTAGTTACACGGTGTCAGGCTTGCCAGCTTAGTTACACGGTGTCAGGCTTGCCAGCTTAGTTACACGGTGTCAGGCTTGCCAGCTTAGTTACACGGTGTCAGGCTTGCCAGCTTAGTTACACGGTGTCAGGCTTGCCATCCCATCACTTTCACAAGTATAAAGATGCGATCGCATCGTTTTGATTTAATGGTGTGTAGAGCTAACTAATCTGGAAGCAGTGGGATCCAAACTCACTTTGTTACAGTCGACAAAGCAAGCTATTCATGGCTGATGCTGGTAACGGGACTTAAGTAGCACTTGACACCCCAACAACCCCCCCCCCCCCCCCCACCCCCCCCCCACCCTCCTGCGCCCTTCCATCCAGCTACCACTGCTACCGCCTGTGCCACCATCACTGCTTACCACCACCACCACCATCACTGCTTACCACCACCACCACCATCACTGCTTACCACCACCACCACCATCACTGCTTACCACCACCACCACCATCACTGCTTACCACCACCACCACCATCACTGCTTACCACCACCACCACCATCACTGCTTACCACCACCACCACCATCACTGCTTACCACCACCACCACCATCACTGCTTACCACCACCACCACCATCACTGCTTACCACCACCACCACCATCACTGCTTACCACCACCACCATCACTGCTTACCACCAACACCACCATCACTGCTTACCACCAACACCACCATCACTGCTTACCACCACCACCACCATCACTGCTAACCACCACCACCATCACTGCTACAACCACCACCACCACCACCATCACTGCTACAACCACCACCACCACCATCACTGCTACCACCACCACCACCACCATCACTGCTACCACCACCACCCACTACCCCACCACCACCCACTACCACCCCTACCCACCACCACCCCTACCCACCACCACCCCTACCCAACCACCTCTTCCATTTTCTGTAAATTATAATTAATCTACATTGACTGTAACGTCCAATTTAGTCCAGCAGGACAACGTGATGTGCTTTCCTACGGGAGCAAGTTGGCGGGTGTGTGTGTGTGTGTGTACTCACCTAGTTGTACTCACCTAGTTGTGTCTGCAGGATCGAGCATTGACTCTTGGATCCCGCCTTTCGAGCATCGGTTGTTTACAGCAATGACTCCTGTCCTATTTCCCTATCATACCTGGTTTTAAAATTATGAATAATATTTGCTTCCACAACCTGTTCCTGAAGTGCATTCCATTTCCCCACTACTCTCACGCTAAAAGAAAACTTCCTAACATCTCTGTGACTCGTCTGAGTTTCAAGCTTCCATCCATGTCCTCTCGTTCTGTTACTATTCCGTGTGAACATTTCGTCTATGTCCACTCTGTCAATTCCTCTGAGTATCTTATACGTTCCTATCATGTCCCCCCTCTCCCTTCTTCTTTCTAGTGTCGTAAGGCACAGTTCCCTCAGGCACTCTTCATACCCCATCCCTCGTAGCTCTGGGACGAGTCTCGTTGCAAACCTCTGAAAATGTGTGTGTGTGTGTGTGTGTGTGTGTGTGTGTGTGTGTGTGTGTGTGTGTGTGTGTGTGTGTGTGTGGAGATCCGGGTGGGGGGGGGAGTGGTTTGTATAATTTAGATCTAGTTTTGATTGATAAGTTAAAGGGGGGATTTGAGTAGGATCATTGATACACATTTATCTCACTAATACCTTATTGATATCCCATTATCTTATTAAAAGACATTGTGCTTCACCTCGTCTCTGTCCTATATATCCACACCCACGGAACTGTAAATCCATCCTTCTGAAGATGTATTATTAAATACGAAATTACGTAATAAGGAAATTGCCGTCTTAATCCTTCCTTCGTGCCCTGACACTCACATTGTTCATCACGTGTTAACTTCTTAGTGTTCTTTTTTATTTCTTAATGTGTTCGTGTTCTCATTAAATGTTACGTGTTTTCTTCCTCCTGATTCTCCTTCTCCCTCTTACTTCTCCTTCTTCCTCAAAAGCTATTGTGATCTCGTCAATGATTCGTAAACACTAGCATCTCAAAACAAGAGAGAAAACCAAATTGACTCTCCATCTACAAGATAAATTGAAAGTAAGATAGCAGCAAAAACTATGGCAGGAAATCCTGCGAAGATTAGAGAATCAGATAATCAGATATTAGAGAATCTGTATAAAGTCCACTCCCTATTCAGTATGCCCCTTGTAAACATCAGAAATATTGTCCGATAGAAAATACCGGACCAGCCTGATTGTGGTGGGTACGTAGGCCTCCAAGCAACAACCTGTTGGACCAAGTTATCGTATGTGAAGCCTGCTCCCAGGCCGGGCTCGAGTAGTAGTAGACGAGCTGCTGAAACCCACTTCATCTGATCCAGTTGAATACAGGTAAACGGGACTCTACTATCATATCTGTATCTTCTCCAAGGAGTGCCGGACCAACCGGGCTGTGGTGGGTATGTGGGCCTGTGGGCCGCTCTAAGCAACAGCCTGGTGGACCAAACTCTCGCAAGTCTGTGTAAATGTGGAGTAGAAGGAAGGAAGGAAGGAACTGTCTGGAGAAAGCGCCAAGCAATTTCGACTATACAGCACTGAGAAGGGGGTCAGGATAAGGATTTGGGATGGGACGGGGGATTGTGGAGTAGAACTACTCCCAGAACCCCATCAACCAGGTATATCAGTTTAAGTAGAAATTTGGAATTTGTAACAGCGTTACACAGGACCGACGAGGAAATGTTGTTTCTGCCTTACGCAGGACAGACGCGGATTACTAATAAAATTAGTAATCCTAATTAAAAATAGGTTGGGCAGGTAAGTAAGCTTACTTAAAGGTAAGTAAGGTCAATAAAAAAAACATTATATACAATTAAAACTCTAGAACTCATGAATTCAGAACTCTAGAATTCTAGAACTCTAGAATTCATGAACATGAAAATAGCACAACTCAGAATATTTCTCTATCAAACGTTATTAAATGTTACAGACGACGAATAATATATATATATATATATATATATATATATATATATATATATATATATATATATATATATATATATATATATATATATATATATATATATATATATAATATGCAATCAGTTGCATATAGTCCTGGGGACCATTGAGGCTTGTTCGCATATTATATTTTATATATTTTATATATATAATATATATATATATGTATATGTATATGTATATATATATATATATATATAATAATAATAATATATATTTTATATAATATAAAGCAAGGCGAGTTTGGCTAGTGACCCCGGGGTGGGGGGAAGGGGAGGTAACAGAAGTTGAAGGTAATTGAACAAACAGGAGTGAGAGGTGGACCCACTTGGGAGAGTGGACGGCCACGCGCGTTCCGCCACATTGACCTGCTAATTCCCGGAGCAAACATTGCTGCCACACTCGGTAATGGTAGCTGGGGGGGGGGCGTGGGGGGTGATCATCCATCTGGGATATGTATGGTGGGGGGGGGGGCAGAGGTCTGGTAGTGCATCATTATGAATGGAGTACTTAACACATTTCTTGAACTCCATTGTTAAAGTTATCTGACTTGCGCGATTGATTTTTCTTTTGCATTCGATTACATAGTGGCGCAACGTGTGTGTGGATGGTTGTTCTTGTGATGGTCTTGACATTTAGTGAAGTCTTGTACAGCAGGTGGTGCAAGACACCATGTCGTAGCTCAGTCGATTAAGGCGGCGTCTGGGATTCTCTCGGACGTAGGTTCGAATCCTCGTCACGGCCCTTGTTGATTTGTTCAGGTGGTCCAAACTTCCGCGGGTACTTGGTGTCAAGCCTAGCAGTGGTAACAGTTAGAAATCTGCGAATCTTATTGTGTAAGATGCTCTATAGACGTGCGGTTCTTCCTGCATAGAATTATAGATGGAATAACTAGTGTGAATTTCACTTTTTCCCCAAGTCTACTAAATTTTGTTGCAGTCCCAAAATATTACTACCCTCAGGCTGCTCAAAGGCAGTCCCTGACGGTAATCAATTCCCTCTTTACGAGCAAAAGTTGTCGCTAACATATCAGTTTTATCGTGCATTCAAAGACCAATATGGAAAGGAATCCACAGGAGACAGACTCCGACTCCAACATTGATTATTTCATTATATCTGTGTCAACCTCCAGAGATAAGCACGTCACAGTTATGCCTTGGGGAGCTGAGTGCAGTCATCTGTGACAAGGAGTCGCTTAATATTAACGGCTTTATATACTCGCTTGAGTGCAGGATTTTATGCCATAGAGAAGAGTGGAGGACCAGTTATCTTTACGAGAAGCCATCATTGTGTGTGTATCGCTGGCACTGACGTCGCCGACATTATCGTCTGTGGCATTGAGGTCGAGGCATTGACGACGCCTACGTTAACGTTAGTGGTATTGACAGTGGTTGGTGGGTGGGTGTGGCGCGAGAAAATGTGGCAGCACTGTGCCGTAGGTGGAGGTATAGCTACAGTAATTAGACGCCCGGGATATAATGGTTTGTTTCCAAGGGGGTAATTAGCTTTTCCGCAAGGCTGTGTGACTTGCTGGACCTCGCGCAGCGTCTGCCTCTTGTTGATTCCTGGAATCGATGTCTCCGCGGCCCGGTCTCTTAGGCTGCGGTGGTCTGGTTAGGACTATGACCCCAGAGCGCTGTCCACTCATTCGCGAGAGACCTTTGTGTGTGTGTGTGTTCACCTAGTTGTGCTTGCGGGGGTTGAGCTCTGCTCTTTGGTCCCGCCTCTTGGCTGTCAATCGACTGGTGTACAAATTCCTGAGCCTACTGGGCTCTTATCACATCTACACTTGAAACTGTGTATGGAGTCAGCCTCCACCACATCACTTCCTAATGCATTTCATTTATTAACTACTCTGATAATAACAAAATTCTTTCTAATGTCTCTATCGCTCATTTGGGTATTTAATTTCCACCTGTGTTCCCTAGTGCGTGTGCCCCTTGAGCAAAAGAAACTGTCTTTGTCTACCCTATCACTTCCTTTGAGAATCTTGACAGAATCTTGAACCGTGACAGCTCTTGTGTTCTATTTTTCGTGGGTATTGCACGCGTTATACACACGTCATTTGGATTAGACACTTATTTAAGTTAAACTGGTAATATATATTGCATAACAATGGTTACCTTTGGAGATAATGACAACAACGGCACTGAGCACAAGTAACCCATCCTTATACATGTAGTGAAAGTGAAGACATTACTTGGTAACGTCTTGATAAGGGTCCACCACGGACTGAAACATCCTCGCTTTGTCATTATATATTTAGCGCAAATTGGTTTAATCTATATCTTTGTTTCTTGCCATAATGTCAATCACTTTTATAACTACATTACCTCTCATATATGTACATTTTTGTTTCTCTTAAGCGGCGATATGTTAAAACCAAATTCCTTCCTAAATTGCAGGCGATGAGTCCCAATAACGTGGCTGAAGTCTGTTGACCAGACCACACGCTAGAAAATGAAGGGACGACAACGATTCGGTTCGTCCTGGACCATTCTCAAGTCGATTCTCAATCGACTTGAGAATGGTCCAGGACGGACCGAAACGTCGTCGTCCTTCCTAAATTGTTTCGAAATGTTGAATATTTCTATTGAAGCAACAATGATCACAAAAACACTGATCCAAGTATGCAGAATAACCACATGTGAAAAATAGAAAATGCTCAACGCGTTTTCGGCTAATTCGCCTTCATCAGAGCAAAGTAGAAAACAAAAATGTTTTCTACTTTGCTCTGATGAAGGCGAATTAGCCGAAAACGCGTTAAGCATTTTCTATTTTTCACATATGGTTATTCTGCATTTCCATTGAAATTGAAGTGTGTTTGGTAGTGGGTATAAGTCGAGGGTTCTTGTGGCGCGAGCCCCTCTTGTCCGGTGCTGCCCAGTGTGGCGGCCTCCGCCCAGGCTGTGCCTTATCTACCTCCCATCTCCTGACGTCTGCGTCTTGGCCAGCGAGGACAGGTATTTTTACATGTTTATCATTTAGTGTTGTATTCTGGAGACAAAGGCGTGTTAGTCAAGGATGTGTCAGCTGTATACACAGGTTAACCATTTCTCCCTTCCTCTCTCCTATTCCTTCCCTCCCATTTCCTCCCCTCCACTCTACCCTTATCTCCAACTTCCACCCTTCTCTCATCTCCATCTTCTTCTTCCTACATCCCAATATTCTTTCCACTCTGTTTATATCCTGCGAGATAAGAGTTGATGATGCCGTTCGCAGCCTGGAAGGGTGGAGGGCGTGTTGGTCAGTCAGCCTAGTGGCCAGTCAGGTCTGTCTGTCTGTCTGTGCTTGCCTGTCTGTCTGCGCTTGCCTGTCAGTGAGGTGTGCTCCAGCTCCAGATCCCCCGCCTACCAGCCTTGTGGTTCCTGTCGCCATATAATTTAGCTATTCTGACTTGTCAAATTCCTTTGTTGAATCTAGTCTTAAAGTTGTGGATGGAGGTGGCTTCCACAACTTCTACTTTCAGTTCTTTCCACTTGTTTGACTGTAACTTACACACTGTGTTTCCAGCTTCCACTCGTGACTCCCTCGTCATACTGTCTCGCAATTTATAACATGTCCTTGTCTATTTCTCCTCAATATCTTGTATGTTGTGATCATATGTCAGTTTAGAGTCTGGAAACCTAAATAAAGTAATAATAAAAATCTCTGGTTGGAATACATTCCACGAAATGATGGCTGGAGTGACTATGGTTTGTTGGGTGGACTTTACGTCTAGTGGTTAGCATGGATAAAGGATATAAGAAGTGATTTACAAAAAGTGACGACCAGGGGGGGACTTTGATGGTGCCGTGGCTGTATGGAGGTGGCATAAGGGAAATATTTTTACGTGGTAGTTTGCTGGAATGTTAAAAGGCATTTTGGAGGGAATTCTGGAAAGTAAAGGCATTATTGCTTCAATTTTTGAAAGGTAAAATAGAGCTTGGAGGGATTCTAAAAATGTGAGGGTATTTTTGGGGTTAATTCAGGAAAGGTGATAGTATTTTGAGGTTAATTCTGGAAAGGTCGACGACCGAGCCGCGGGGACGCTAAGCCCCGAAGCACCTCAAGGTAGGTAAGGTAAGGTAAGGTAAGGTAAGGTATTTTGGGGTTAATTCTGAAAAGGTTATAATGTTTTAGGGAAAATTCTTGGAAACTTACGCCGGATTTGGGTGGATGCCTTCCTATAATAGCCATAAAGATTAGATCTGACTGGAGTTTGGTAATTGGGGCAGATACAAGACGCATTGTTATATTGTTCCTTACTCTGGAGCTTCTCCCTCCTGTTGCTGGTCCTTAGATTGGTTCACTTATCCTGTTTTCATAGCGCATTGCTGGACGTTTTCTAGCTTATACCAGACTAGATACTGGTCTGGTATATGGGGTATATAGTATATTAGTCATTGTATTGCGCTTCGCCCGACTTCTCGCCGGCGATTGAGGCCAAGTTTGGGCAGTAGGCAGGGAGAATCGAGTGGGCACCGATCCTCAGCTTTTCGCCCCCTGTTCATTCAGCAGTAATTGGAGAATTGTTTGTAAACCGATTATCGGGTGGTGTTTCAGGAACACCAGCAGGGTAAGGTTTAATATGAGCTATGTGAAGGGGGGAAAGCTGTAGGCCCGCTAATCAGCCATAAGTTGTGTACTCCTGTACCCACTTCACGGTTTGATATGGGCCTCAGGAGACAGTTTGGCTTGATATCGACTTCCAGGTCTTTTACACCTATTCCAGGAGGGTTTCCTTTCCTCATTTGATTACCAGGTAACACAACAGACGTGAAGCGGAGGTTAAATATATGAACGAATTTGGGTATATATAAGTAGGCCTGGTGGTTCATGCCTCGTATGAACCAGTGCAGTGTTCTTAGTTCTTGTGTTCTTAGTTCTTGTGTTCTTAGTTCTTGTGTTCTTAGTTCTTGTGTTCTTAGTTCTTGTGTTCTTAGTTCTTGTGTTCTTAGTTCTTGTGTTCTTAGTTCTTGTGTTCTTAGTTCTTGTGTTCTTAGTTCTTGTGTTCTTAGTTCTTGTGTTCTTAGTTCTTGTGTTCTTAGTTCTTGTGTTCTTAGTTCTTGTGTTCTTACTTGGTACTTTTGTGTCTGGCCGGCTCTTGTCAGCAGCCAGCTTGGTTACTTTGCACTTAATAGAGTTAAACCATATTAACCCCACGTTGGACCAGTCTAAGGTTGGTCGAAGTTATAGTTTATTGCAGGCTTCCACTGTGTATCCTCACAATTTCTAAGTTACCAGCAAACTTTGACATTAAGGAAGCAATCTGTTCTAGGAGATCATTTGCACAGATCAGGAATGAAATAGTCCCAAGCATTAATCTCTGGAGAACTTCACTGGTAACATGTCGCCAGTCTGAGGTCTTATGTTTCACTAAGTTATGTCTTCTGGTGCTTAGGTAATCTCTCTATCAATTGGAACATGTTCCTGCCTATTTTTTTCAGCTTGTACACTACTTCCGTGTAAGGCACCGTCGAAAGCGTTCAGACAATCGAAAAATATGCAGTCTACCCACCCTTCTCTTGCATGATCTCTGTCGATCGGGCCTTAGATGTCTCTAAATCCATACTTGTGTTACAGATGCTCTTCTCTCTCCTCCCCATCAGGTCCCATCCTGCGGGCTCACCATAGCCCGTGCTACTTGGAACTTTGTTCCAGGTAGCGAATCTTTAACAACAACAACAACAACAACATCAGGTCCACGTCGTGTATAGCTATCATTCATTTAGTGGAGCGAATCGCGAACCTCAAGTTTTGTCGCATCTGCTCTGAAAGCTGTGAAGGAAAGTGGCCTTGAGGGAATTGTGTAAAATCCTGGTTTGTGTCTCGGAGAGGCTGCAGGATCCAAGTTCAGTAGAACTTCTGGTTGCAATTCTTTTTGACCATGTCGTAGCTCGGTCGATTAAGGCAGCGTCTGGGATGCCCTCGGACGTAGGTTCGAATCCTCGTGACGGCCCTTGTGGATTTGGCCTTCGCTACCTCCTGTACCAGCGTGTTCCACGCCGCGCGCGCGGGTTCGTGTTCCAAGATGATGAGATTGGCGCGTTACAGTTCGTGAGAGAGCGGCCCGACTCCATCCGTGGCAGCGTGTAATGCTTGAGGTCAGAGTAGACACGGTATGACCCACCACCACCTTGTCTGGCCTCCCCTCTCTGGCCTTTTATTTGTACCCAACGTCCCTGAAAACCCCCGTGCTAGGCCTCCTGGCGGGGTTGTAATACCCCCCCCCCCCCGAGTTGGTTTGTAAACCCACCCCAGTCTGGCTGGCTGGGAACCCCACTGATGGGCCTCCTAGCTCGCCTGGACCTCCTCCTCCCTATGCTGGGCCTCCTAGCTCGCCTGGACCTCCCCCCCCCCGTGCTGGGCCTCCTAGCTCGCCTGGACCCCCCCCCCATGCTGGGCCTCCTAGCTCGTCTGGTGGTCGTAAAAGGCGCCCCGCTTGAGAACCGGTCTTTCCTAGGATGGGGGGCTGGTGGTGGCCTGGATACCTGACTCACAGATCTCACCCTGGCTCACGCTGTTGTCTTAGCCGCAACAGACAGACACACCTTTTGGAGACTGTTGTTCTGTTGGCGATGGTGGTTGGTGCTGGTCAAGGGTGTGGGTGTTTGTGGTCAGTGTTAGCGCCGTTTGTGGTGTCAGTTTGTGTAAATACAGGTACATTTGGGGAGGGTTTTGTAGTTCTCGGCGTTTAATGGTGTTTGTATAAATGATGCACAACTGTGCACATCCTAATGCTTCCTAGAGCACTTGGAGCTAATGGTACACTGACAGGAGTGATATTTTTTATTCCCAGTGTGTTTACATGTACGGAACTGTTGTTAAGGCAAATTCAAATATGAATTTACGGCTGGATCAGGGTCCAGGGCGGACCAAAATAGCATCACTTTCAGCCCATTGCAAGAGAAATTGTGGTGGGTTATGTATTGGGATCGAACCCGCTTCTCTGGACTCCCCCAGGTGGCCTCAGTATTTTCTCATAGATCCGTCTCGTTGGGTTTGATTATGCATTCCATTTCATGTTTGAATGTTGGGTTATGTGTCAACGTAGACTAAATAAATGACCAAAAACCGTGTTTACCTAGGTATACTTGAAGGTTGGGTCCTGTAAATAATAAAGATGGCGGCCTGAATTATACTAGGGGGTTGTAAACAAAGATGGCGGCCTGAATGACCGTGACTGTTGCCAGGGCGCAACATTCAACACCCCCCCCCCTTCCGGGGACCACTTGAGACAGGGCCCGATTTATACGGTTCCAAATGGAGGCAATTGCCCCCCCCCCCTCCCTGCAAGAGTGACCCGTCAGACCCTTCATAAAAAAATATAATTGAAAATTTAATTTGATTATTAAAAAAATAGCGATGTATGGAGGTGTCAGAAAATAAAGATAAGGGACGCCAAAATTCCATCTGAGGTTTATATATATTATATATATATATATATATATATAATATATATATATATATTTTATATATATATATATATATATATATAAAATAAATAAATAAAATGAAAACTCACACCCCAGAAGTGACTCGAACCCATACTGCCAGGAGCACTATGCAACTTGTGTACAAGACACCTTATCCACTCGACCATCACGACCGGACAAAAAGCTGATGGTGGCCGAGGCTATTTGCCCATCAGCTTTTGTCCAGTCGTGATGGTCGAGTGGATAAGGTGCCCTGTACACCAGTTGCATAGTGCTCCTGGCAGTATGGGTTCGAGTCACTTCTGGGGGTGTGAGTTTTCATTATATATATATATATAATATTGCATTGGAAAAAATAGCGAGAGGAAAAATAATTAAATTTTTGTGAAATGTACATGACAATTAACCGACCGACCATATGATTAGTGGCCTAAAACAGATATCATGTTTTAAACATGTGCGGGTTATCATCATTGTAGTTCACTTTTTGATTAATTTAGCTTCCATGTTGAGGCCTCCCCCCCCCCCTCTCCCCCGAGTTCGAAGTGCCCCAGAAAGGCTCCCCTCCCCCCCCCTCACTCCAAGGTCTAAATCCGGCCTGACTTGAGGGGATCTGTACACATTCCAGACGCAGGCCAAGCTCCTTTGTCCCATCTCCCCCTCATTACTCCCAGTTGACCCCCCCCCCCTCGTCCTCTCCCACGGCTGTACTCGCCTAATTGTGCTTGCGGGGGTTGAGCTCTGGCTCTTTGGTCCCGCCTCTCAACCGTCAATCAACTGGTGTACAGGTTCCTGAGCCTACTGGGCTCTATCATATCTACACTTGAAACTGTGTATGGAGTCAGCTTCCACCACATCACTGCCTAATGCATTCCATTTGTCAACCACTCTGACACTAAAAAAAAGTTCTTTTTAATATCTCTGTGGCTCATTTGGACACTGTTTCCACCTGGTAGACGGTTGGAAGAAGGTAAGTGAGAAGGTGGTAGAGGCGAAAACCGTCACTAGTTTCAAAGCGTCAGATGACAATGTACAGTGACGGGAAGACGGTCCACCTTGACCGTAGCTCACGTCCTGTAACTACTGAGGTAATTACACCAACCTGGAAAAGAGAAGGAAAAAATGTGACATGATCGCAATATGTAACGTTCTTGGAGGCAATGGCAGTAGACACACAATTTTATTATGGCCAAGGGCAGGACGAGAGGACATGAGTGAACAGGGGGCCGTCTCAAAGCTCTCAATGTATTCTTTAAAAAGGAGGAGAGAGAGAAGTATCAACTAATGTGGAAGATACTGGAAGGCCAAGTCCCAAATTTGCACAGTAAACTAGCACACAGACAGTAGTCTACACCAGCCGGGGGGGAAGGATAAAGGTCAGGCCAACAAAGCTTAACTCTGGAACCACTAATTAAGTTTCATCACCTGCGTACACAAAGCCGGCGGACACCTTAGTAGTTCTCAAGAACCTAGACAAGGAAGGCATACTGCCGTGAGTGGGTGGATGAGTATGCGGGGGAGTGGGGGGGGGGGGTAGTATTCTCTACTCTCAAGCAAAAATATGGCTTGGAATATGTCACATATGTACTTATTTATAAGCGAAATAGTGACTATAAGCAATGTCATATGTGCTGTCTTGTGCGAGAGCAGGTTGCAACAGCTGGTGTTCTTCCCTGTAGTATTGTCAGCAGTTGTACAGCAACACAGAGGCAAGGCAACACAACACAACGCCTAGAGAGGTTTTGTCAAAAGACTCGTCCGAGAACTGAGAGGGTCGTCTAGTATTTACGAACTTGACCTCGCAGTACTTCAGAAAGTAAAATACATGATGACTACATGTAAGATTCTTTGAAGAGTTGCCAGTTGATAAAGTTGAAGGGTTGGGAATGATCAGTAAGTGAAGGTAAGAACGTGGCTGGATCCTAGGCTCTATGCCACTAGGGTGTAAGGAAACACTTCAAGTGCGCCAAAGTCTTTAATCGGTGGAGAGACTTGGATGAGATAGTTTAGGCTACTCCATATGTTGGACTGAAAACCATTAAGAGGGTCGGAAACCATTAAATTTGGAGATGGTGGACCCTGCGCGCGGAGAGCTGCGCATCCCAACACCCAGCTTTGGTCATGTGTCCGTGAGACGCTCAAAACAAACATAATTTTTATGAGGTATTGTGAGCTCAAGGTTTCACCACAGCCTGGGGGGGGGGAGGGGGAGGAGTGAGACAGCTGCGGGCCTGCACGCGCGCATTATAACTAGTTGAGACCATTACCGCCACAACCCTAGCCAAAGCCCACCTGGTTGATGGGGTTCTCTACTCCCCAAGCCCGGTCTGAGGCCAGGCTTGACTTGTGAGAGTTTGGTCCGCCAGGCTGTTGCTTGGAGCGGCCCGCAGGCCCACATACCCACCACAGCCCGGTTGGTCCGGCACTCCTTGGAGGAAATGATCTAGTTTTCTCTTGAAGATGTCCACGGTTGTTCCGGTAATATATCTTATGCTTGCTGGGAGGACGTTGAACAACCGCGGACCTCTGATGTTTATACAGTTCTCTCCGATTGTGCCTATGGCACCCCTGCTTTTCACTGGTTCTATTCTGCATTTTCTTCCATGTCGTTCACTCCAGTATGTTGTTATTTTACTGTGCAGATTTGGGACCTGTCCCTCCAGTATTTTCCATGTGTATATTATTTGATATCTCTCCCGTCATCTTTCTAGCGATTACATTTGGAGGGCTTTGAGACGATCCCAATAATTTAGTTATTTTATCGCGTCTATGCGTGCCGTATATGTTCTCTGTATTCCCTCTATTCCACCACTCCACATCCCCATCCAAATCCACCCTCCCTAGCCCATAATCTCATAAAGACTCTCCCCCAACTGGTGTTAACTTTTACGGGCTCACCATAGCCCGTGCTACATGGACATTTCGTTCTGAGTAGCTAAATCTAAAACCACAAATAATAATGTTAACCATTCTTGCTACCAGACGACCATGGAAGCTTTCCCTACCACTCCCCCTCATTCGTTCCCCTCATCCCCAAGGCAGATTTCTACCCATCCACTGTCTTAGTCCCCTCTTTTACCCCCTCCTACCACACCCAATCACACAGTTTGCCGGTGGCCGAGCGGACAGCACGCTGGTCACGTGATCCTGTGGTCCCGGGTTCGATCCCGGGCGCCGGCGAGAAAGGATGGGCAGAGTTTCTTTCACCCTATGCCCCCAGTTACCTAGCAGTAAATAGGTACCTGGGAGTTAGTCATCTGTCACGGGCTGCTTCCTAGTGTGTGTGGTGTGGAGGAAAAAAATAAATAGTAGTAGTAGTAGAAACGGTTGATTGACAGTTAAGAGGCGGGCCGAAAGAGCAGAGCTCAACCCCCGCAAGCACAACTAAGTGAATACAGTATTCACTTGTGCAGTAGATCTTTCACAGGGTCCTCCCTCCATAGATGTTTCTGCAAGATCCCAAACCTCCACCCCCCGCTCTCCTCACTCCAGTGGCTTGCCTCCGGTAATGACCAATAAGTCTGAAAACAGTCCGACAGCTTCAAAGGTTGGCTTCACTAATGACGGTGTGACAAGTAAGGTAGAATAATTGAAATTGAATATTGGAGATGAAATCTGAAATGTTGGTGAGAAGCAAGTTGGGATGATCACAAGGTTAATTACCTCGGGTGATATTAGACAGCAAGAATATATATAGGTGGAGGCGAGGGGTGCGAAAGGGAAATAGCGATATTGTTGATAAGATGACAGGAACTTCATGTGAGAAAATGGATATTAAAATTACATCCTAAGAGTGAAAGAAAGGGGGAAAGGGCAGGGGAGTGACATTGAGATACGACTGTCAATAAAACAAGGGATCCGAGATTTATATGAGAAATTGAGCCAAAATATGAATCTTGAGAGAGAGACTGTAGGAAAACCCCACCACCTGACGCCAGGCTACTTCACATGCAGATTTCAATCATAGAAGGATACACTATGGGACATTGAACCCCTTTGGGAAAGGAGGAGATATGAATGACAGAAGTTAGTTGGGAGAGAGGGGGAGGGAGGCTGGCTGGCTGGTTCGTTTGTTTGTTCGTGTGTGTGTGTGTGTTCGTTCGTTCAACGTGTTAGGGGGAGACAAAAATAGATCAACTCCCAATCAGTCTGGGTTTTATCATTGCACAGACTACATGAGGCAGATCCTTATAATAGGGCACATGCAAAGGGGAGAATTACCAGGTCGTCGGCGAATAATGTGCGAGAAAATAGTGGGAAGTGAGCTCTGAAAAATGACAACAGGTAATGATGATAGATCTCATAACTAACAAATGCAATGAACCCGAGTGAGGACCCACAATAAGACCCAAACGAAAGAGCATTAAAACAACATTTGTTATATCAGAGGAATGAATATGAGAGAATTAGAAGAGAAGCAGAATGAAATAATACACCATCGAGGGCAAATTACAGACAGACTTCTGCACAGCCACGTAAGAAGGAAGATCACAGTAAAAGAACAGGTAATCAGATTAAGGATGAAAGTGGCTTCACAGATAATAAATGACAAGTATATGAAGTATTAAATGAGAGATTCCAGGAAGTATTTATAAACGGGAGAGCTCACAGGGAATCTGGAGATACAGAATCTGAGCAGCGACAATAGGAAATAAGGAACGACAGGAGAGATAAGGAGATCAACCCGTCTATTTAAAATACCGTCGCTTTTCGCCCGCATGCGCGCTATGGCCAAAAATGGACGTAATTTGAAATTAAATCGGCTCACGAAAGTGACGTACTGTCGCGTTTTCTGTTAGTCCTCCGGCTTTCTCGGTTAGGTTAGGAGAGGAAACTTTCAATTAACGGTTTTCATGACGTTTTAAAAACTTAGGAGAACTTCCCGCCCTCCAAACCTACCAGAGGACCATTAACTTGCTGTTTTGGAAAACAAAATCCAAAATTTATTTGTAATTATTTTTAATTTGAAAATTACGTCCATTTTCGGCCATACGGGTAAACGGCCAAATTCAGACGTAGTTTGTAAGAGGACAGGTTGAGGAGACAACTACGGAACCCGGATAGGGTGAAGACCAGCACCAGACCAGGGGCCAGATTCACGAAGCACTTACGCAAACACTTACGAACCTGTACATCTTTTCTCAATCTTGGGCGGCTTTGTTTCCAATTATTAAACAGTTAATGAGCTCCGAAGCACCAGGAGGCTGTTTATAACAATTACAACAGTTGAATGGGAAGTTTTCATGCTCGTAAACTGTTTAATAAATGGACCCAAAGCCGTCAAAAATTGAGGAAAGATGTACCCGTTCGGAAGTGCTTGCATAAGTGCTTTCGTGAATCTGGCCCCAGATCTCAGCGTGGATCATGAAAGAGGTAGCTATCTATAGTCGTCAGAGGTAGTCACTGCCATCTTTATCACAGTGAGCTTCATAGCAAATGGATTATCTCTTCTCCATATATTTGCCAATTAATGCGGTGGGCCCATATACAAGAAAGGAGGGAGGCAGAAGCCACTGGACTCCTACCTTGTGTAGCTTCCGTGGATCAACAGCCCCACGGCCCGGTATATATATATAACATTTATATATAATTTTGTACATATAACATTATGCGAACAAGCCTGAATGGTCTCCAGGACTATATGCGACTGAAAACTCACACCCCAGAAGTGACTCGAACCCATACCAGTTGCGTCGCTCCTGGGAGTATGGGTTCGAGTCACTTCTGGGGTGAGAGTTTTTAGTCATGTAACATTATATATAAGCAACGCTTGAATATGCAATTCCGACTTAGTCACCCCCCCCCCTCCCCCGTGTCTAAAAAGCACAAGCTAAACTATAATAAGCTCAGAAGCAGGCGACAATGGTCCCAACAGTGAAGTGGCACAGTTAGTGTGAGACTAAGGGAACAACTCCTCACAACGTTGGAGGAATAGAAAGTATGAAACGAGGGAGACATGATATTGGCGGGCATCGGTGGACAGTGTTTAGAATGAGGAAACAAGAGGACCAGGGCACGCTTGGGGACTAGCGACGCTGACGAACCTGAGGGATATCAGGAAACACTCCTTTAGTGTTGCCAGGTCGGAGACCGGGCCGCGGGGCCGTTGATCCCCGGAACCTCCATAAAGTAGTGTAAGGCTTGCTGGCAAGTGGAATGTGCTACAAGGACAGGTTGTCGAGGAGAACTCATTAAGCAACTTCAAAAGAAAGTAGAACGAGAAACGTGCGGAATATGTTTGCATGAACAGATTAAAGGCTGGAAAGTCAATGCTAGGGAGTTACTGCTCTGCCCTGCAAGCACAGGAGAGAAGAAACAAAAGGAATATTATCACAACATACAAGATACTGAGGGACATGGGTGGAAGCTGGGAACGCAGACGAGTCTTTCAACACGTGTAATGACGCCCAGTACGGGTGGTCAGTAAGTGGGGATGGACTTAAAGTTGTTGTGGAAGCCATCTCCATCCACAACTTTAGGGCCAGATTCGACAACGGAATTCGACCGGCAGAATAGCAACATGTATGATCAGGGGTCCACAGCTGTTCAACACTCTCCCAGCAAGCATTAGAAATATTACTGGAATAAATGTGGATGTGTTCAAGAAAGGCACTTAGATGCATTCTTGCAAGAAGTGCCAGACCAACCAGGCTGTAGTGGATATGTGGACCGGCGGGCCGCTCCAAGCAACAGCCTGTTGAACCAAACACTCACTGGGAAGTAGAACTACTCCCAGAACCCCCACCAAGCAGGTATCAACAGCCTGTTGGACCAAGTTATCACAAGTCGCGCCTGCCCTCAGGCCGGGCTCGGGACCCGGGGGAGTAGAACAACTCCCAGAACCCACTCCAGGTACACGGGAGACATCTCCCGTCACGCAGGGTGCAGTCGCACCTCCACAGATCTCCAGTATCATCTATTGATACTGGTAATGGCTCAAAAGGGCCACCACTTACGGGCTATTCATGCCCGTGCCACCTTTTGGGTGGCTTAATCTTTATCAATCGATCATCTCCAGGTACAACCAGGTTCGTTAGTATAGGCGGGGCCTAAGGAGCTAGACCTCACCTACCCGCAGTCACTAACCGCACACGAAACAGGCTGGTCCCAGAGTTACGTGGGATGGGGTTGGACGAAAGGCTGAATGGACTGGACCTAATGAAGCTGGTTGAGTTAGGGCGGAGAATTAACTTAATAAACACCTTCAAAGGATACCTCATCAACCGGGTTGCAATTCAAAACCGAAAAGCGGCGTCTAACAGCCTGGTTGACTTGGTCAGGGACCGGGTCGTGAGGGTATTGATCCAGGGAACCACCTCAAGCGATGGGAAAAGAGGAACAATGCAGAAAATAGTATAAAACATGGTGGACTATAATATAATATTCACAATGCTAACCAATAGAGAGAGATCATGGGTAAATATGAACCTAACACGTGGAAAAATATATACATGTGTATATATATACATACAGCGAGTATTTATTTTTAGGTCAGTTGTCATTTCTTTAGAGGACATGCAGCTGGAAAAGCGGGGTTCAAGAGCTGAAGCTCGAGCCTGCAGGCACACTTGATCAAACTAACGCACCTCACTGAAGCCACTTCTCTTGTGTTGTGTTGAGAGACAATTTGTGCGTTTTCCAGAACTATTTTGGGTAACCTTGTTTATTGTGACATTTGTTTTTTTTGTTTTTGATTTGCTTAAGCTTGTTTGATTTGTCTTGTGTCGGAGGTTGCTGGATTTGTTTGTGTTTGTCGGTGTGTGTGTGTGGGAGTGTTGATGCACCGCAGCATTCACAATGTTTTTAAAAGCTCCGTTACAGAGGAGGTAGGGAGAGCCAACTAGAGGCGCTTGGCTGTGTGTGTGTGTGTGTGTGTGTGTGTGTGTGTGTGTGTGTGTGTGTGTGTGTGTGTGTGTGTGTGTACACTCACCTAGTTGTGTTTGCGGGGGTTGAGCTCTGGCTCTGGTCCAGCCTCTCAACCGTCAATCAACTGGTGTACGTATTCCTGAGTAGGCTCTATCATACCTACATTTGAAACTGTCTGGAGTCAGCCTCCACCACATCATCACTACTTAATGCATTCCATTTGTTAACTACTCTTGACACTGAATTTTTTTTCTAATGTTTATGTGGCTCATTTGGATACTAAGTTTCCACCTGTGTCCTTGTTTGTGTTCCACCCGTGCTGGAGTTTGTCTTTGTCCACCTTGTCAATTCCCCTGAGAATTTTGTAGGTGGTTATCATGTCTCCCCTTACTGTTCTGTTTTCCATGGACGTGAGATTCAGCTCCTTTAGACTTTTCTCATAGCTCATACGTCTCAGTTCCGGGACTAGTCTGGTGGCATACCGCTGAATCTTCTCTAACTTCATCGTGTGTGTGCGTGTGCGTGCGTGCGTGCGCGCGCTTCTGGATAAAAATAACCAGGAGAGAGGAGGGGGATTAGGGGTGGGGGGTAGGGGGGCAGCTCCTGAGTGACGTTAGTTGGTCGCCATGGTGAGGTGACAGTGGAGGTGGGGGGGAAGGAGGGAGGGGGGGGGATTACCCATCCACAGCCTCCATTCAGACGCCAATCAGCACATTTAGGTGGGTCAACCAAAATAGAAATAAACCCTTCCCGTCCTCTCTGGACGCCCGGTATCTTTAAATAGTTGCAGCCATCACTGGTATGATATGAACAAGTGCACTGATGCCCCGAGGCCACAGTTCTGGGGCCAGCAGTCTGTAAAATGTTCCTCCGTCGTTAATTTCCATGTCTCGTATACCGACAACGACAAAAAAATAAATGGGTTCGATCAGTTGGCTGAGCTGTGAAAGGTTTGGTGTATAAATATCGTATAGATATATCGAGGGATTTGTGGGAGCTTGTTGGGGAGGTAATAGAGTGGAGGGTTCAGGCAGTGGAATGGTCGGAAATGGTACGAGACTTGTAGCGGGTGTGTGGTTGGGTTGTGTAGTGTAAAGGTGTCTTCAGGACGTGCGTGTGTGTTCTCACGTGCACACACACTGTGTAGGTTCATTCCTCGTGTTATAATTGAAAGGTGGTGCTATCAGGGTGAGAGTGAAGCGAGGGAGATGGAGCAGTAATGGTTACCTTGAAGGGAAACTGGCTGTGTCTTGACAGTGTCCAGACCTCTGATTGTACTGTAGTGATCACTTCTCCCGTCACATAGACCACCTTACCTACCTTGCTGAGATTCAGAGGATCATGGTCTCCGCGGCCCGGTCTCTGACCAGGCCTCCTGGTTAGTGGTCTGGAGTGTTAGACGCGGCAGCCTGACGTGAATCACAGCCTGGTTGATCAGGTATCCTTAGAAGGTGTTTATCGAGTTGTCTTTTGAACACCGCGAGAAGCCGGCCAGTTATGCTCCTCATGTGTAGCGGGAGTGTTGAAGAGTCATGGGGCCCTTGATGTTGATAGTTCTCTCTCAGATTACCTACTGCACCTGTGCTTTTCAGCGGGGCTATATTTTGCACATCCTGTCTGGTCTCGTGTGGTGGGATTTCTGTGTTCACATTTCGAATCAGTCTCCTGTAATATTTTCCACGTTTAAATTATTATGTATCTCACCTGTGCTATGTAGAATACAGATTTAAAAATTGTAATGTCCCAATATGCAGGCGATGAGTCACAATAACGTGGCTGAAGTATGTTGACCAGACCACACACTAGAAGGTGAAGGGACGACTTTTCGATCCATCCTGGACCATTCTCAAGTCGATTGTGAGTGTCTTTCTCACAATCGACTTGAGAATGGTCCAGGACGGACTGAAACGTCGTCCCTTCGCCTTCTAGTGTGTGGTCTGGTCAATGTCCCAATAATTTAGACGTTTTATTAAGTGGATTCTAACACTAAATGAACTTCGCACGTAGGAACTGGTCAGCACTCTCCGGCTGTGGATGGAGCCGTTATTATGCAACAGTATTCCACTAGAGCGCCCCAGAATCTTGAAAAGTGTCATTGGTATGGCATCTCAATTTTTAAAATAATTCTTGTTAACCAACCTGGCATTTTTCTTGCAGTAGTGACGGCTACTTCGTTGTGTTCTTTAAAGGTAAAGTCTTTCCACATTACTCCCACATAATCCTTTACGTTTCTTTTTCGTTATATAGTGAGATTTGACTGTTTTATATGTGGGTTTCATGTTTACATTTTCGTTCTTTACGTAGCGTAGGAACTGGATCTTATCTTCATTAATATTATTTTCTGTGGCCCACTGAAAGACCTTATTTACATCAGATAGAAGGTTTTCTGTGTCCTCTGTATTGTCTATTCTCTTAAAAATCCCAGTGTCATCTGTAAAGGCTGATACAGTACTATAGTTTGTGTCCATGTCTGTCACACACGAGGCTCAGAAAAGGTACTGGAGCAAACACAGTATCCCAGTGCTTTTCTTGAACTCATTTTGCGTACAATAACACAATGATCACTTGTCGAAAGCTTTTGCGAAGTCGTGTGCATCTTACATGAGCGTTTTGTTCCTCTCCCGTGGCAGCTTAGGCCATGCCATAGTGGTCTAGCAGTTGAGAGTGCCCCGCCGTGCCTCGCCGTGCTCCGCCTCGCCGTGTCCCGAACCCGTGTTGTCCAGGGTTATGTTAGACGCTGTGATTCCGTGTGTCTTGTGATCTTGATTCTGAACACTTTTTCAGATATTTTTGTGTGTGATGTTAGTGCTATATGTCTGTCATTTTTCCGCCTCTGCTGTATTACCTCCTGTAAGGAGTGGTGTTATCTCTGCTGTTATCTCTGCTGTTTTTAAGTGTCAGGGATCACACCAGTATCTAAACTCCGCCTCTTAACAAATTAAGAGCTTGCGATAGTGGTTTTTTGCCATTCTTGAGCAATATGAAACTCCAGGAATTAGTCACCTAAGTTAATTACGAGTTAAATGTCACCTACTTTATGCCAAAAATGGAGGTTTGATTTACATACTGCTGTACACCTGTTTTAGTCCAGCCGTTATTGTAATTATTTGTACATGTTGCCACGGATAGTATTTGTCATGGTGATGGGGGATAAGTCGGGCTGCTGTGAGGGCATGTGTTGACGCAGGTGTTCCTACACACACCTGTGGCCTTGGAAGACCCTGGGGTAACACGGCTGACACACCCTGCAGGTGTACAAGCCAGGGAACTTGTTTTTCATCCCTAAGGGAGAACATGTGCACATTGTTGGACAGACAACAACCACTGTGACATTGAACTGTCTGATGCAATTACTAAAAAACACTCAAGTTTAAGAGATTACTTCGGATTTCGAACTAAGAAATGTCCTACTTTAGATTTCGAACAAAGACCTGATAGTTGGTGTATTAAAGGTATGGCAACTTTTTGTAATAATAGGTATTTGTATGGTCAGCACAGTAACCGGGCCAGTCACTGCGCCCGAGGTATAGTCACATGTGGCAAGTCAGTGAAGCTGAGCCACTACCACCATATTCACCCTGTAAACTTGTATAACAAAGTGGTACTGCATCCAAGCAACAGCCTGGTGGACCAAACTCTCACAAGTCAAGCCTGGCCTCGGGCCGGGCTTGGGGAGTAGAAGAACTCCCAGAACCCCATCAACCAGGTATCAACCATTTACTTGCACTCAGCATTATTGAATGTGAAACTGTAAAAGATAACAGAACTGGCCTATTGTACAGTCAACTATGTAACTATTTCGTTGAATCTGGTATATTGGAAGGCGTGGGGTGTGTGTGTGTGTGTGTGTGTGTGTGTGTGTGTGTGTGTGTGTGTGTGTGTGTGTGTTGCGAGGTGAGTGTTCGTTTAGTGGTGGATCTCCTGGTGGTGCCGCCCGTATCAGATTCCACTTGGCTTTATTTTGTCTGTCGTTCATATTGACAGGAAACATGACAGGTGTAATTAGGAGACGAGGTGTTGTTTTAGCTGCACGTGTACTCGCCTAGTTGAGCTGGCATCTTAGAGCATCTGCTCTTAATGGCCCTTCGACCATCACTGTGGTTCAATACAATGACTTTTATTGATGTTTCTATCATATTTATATTTACAGTTGTGAATCGAATTGGCTTCGACCCTTTAGTCCGCTCCACTTATTTGCGACTCCTAGACAGAGAAAATTCTTTCTGACATCCCTGTGACTCATCTGTTTTCAGTTTCCAGTTATGTCCTCTCGTTCTACTGTTAATTTGAACAATGCTTCTTTTTATCTACTTTTCAATCTCCTCCTTAGTATTATATGTGTAGTTATCGTATCTGGAGCCCCCTAGGACAGTTCCTGCGACGGCGCTGGAAACAATCGTATTGGCACTTGCCTTTCCATTGGAGACTTTCAGCGCCGAGTGGGGGTGGGGGGCTTGCTGCATGGGTAACAGCTGTATGGGTAAGCCCCATATCAACCTACCCAGGCTTTGCGCCCTGGAGAAGCCGCTCCAGACCAACAACCAGAGCACAACTCCATAGTCTCCTGAGACTGATGGATGCCTACTACTACTACTATCGTATGTACCCTATTTCTTCTTTCCTCCAGTGTAGTTAAGTCCAATTCCTCACCATGTCTTCCTAGTTCAGTCTCCTTAGCCCAGGAACGAGCCTTGCCGTTGTCCGGACGGATCATTCCAGTGTGATGGTCTGTTGGTACCTGAAGGTTGCCTCTTTGATCACATCCATCCTTTGATGCATATTTTAGGGACCTAGTTTTGTGTTTTTTTTTTTTTTGGGGGGGTGGCAGGGGTACCATGCGGGCGCAGTATTCTCGGTAACAGGTCTCACAAAGGCTGTATACAGCGCTCGGGAGGGAGCTTTGTCAAAGTTGCTGAAGGGTAACCGGACATATACATGTGTTGCCTTCGTTATTCTGCTGATGGTGTTAGACCTCTGGGGCCAGATTCACGAAGCAGTTACGCAAGTATTTACGAACGTATACATCTTTCCTCAATCTTTGGCGGCTTTGTTTACAATTATTGAACAGTTATAATGAGCTCTGAAGCACCAGGAGGCTGTTTATAACAATAACAACAGCTGATTGGCAAGTTTTCATGCTTGTAAACTATTTAATAAATGTAACAAAAGCCGTCAAAGATTGAGGAAAGATGTGAACGTTGGTAAGTACTTTCGTAACGGCTTCGTGAATCTGACCCCTGGTGTCAGACCGAGTTATGACCTCTTTTAAGTCTTTCAGGAGTTGCAAGTTGCCTTCCCTTCATCCTGTACTGTATTTGTGGTCTTCTTGCTCCAGCTCCTAATCTCATAACATTTTATTTGTCAGGGGTTAAAGTCTAGTGGGGATTTCTTAGACCATTTCTAAGATCTCGAGATTATCTAGGTCATCTTGTAATGTGACGCACTCCTCGGCTCTGATTAGCCTCATTAGCTTAGCATCGTCAGCAGACATGAATAAGAATGAGCGGACTTCCTCTGTTCGTTTACATATATTAAGAGGAGGATGGAGCCCCCTAGTGCCGACCCTTGAGGCACTCCTCTCGTTACCTCTCTTCATTTTTGAGTCTTTTCTGAGTTTATCTTCTGGAAAGATACTCCCTCGCCCACTGTAGTACATTTCCTGATCCACCAGCCTGTTTTTTCGAGTTTGCATAGCAGTCGCTTGTGAGGAAAGTGTCGAAAGCTTTCTGGCAGTGTAGGAAAATGCCCAGCTCTCTCTATCCTGTTTGCACGTGTATATATATGTGGTGGGGGGGGGGAGGGATACACTTTGTGTGTGTGTGTGTACACTCTGTATTTACTGCTCTTGGGTCCCGAGTCAACACCTGAAATCACATGATGTACGGGTTCCTGAATACCATTGGGCCTCGGGCCAACATTCGATGGCACGTGTCGCGTGGTCTTCAACTATGTCATTCCTTGCTACTATGAAACAAAAAAACATTGCATTTATTTTCCTCCATTCATTAATACTTTCTAGTAGTAGCTTTTTTCCCGCGTTTTTTTTTCAACTGTGAGCCGTGACGTCACAATATGGGTGACGCCACATCCTGGGCCACGCCAATATGGCCGCCAGTGACGTAATGGTGGTAGCCGGCGGCGGTTGCTTGACGTCACGAGTGCTTCCT